>JAVQJL010019189.1:0-20107 GCA_036024295.1 Nannoperca obscura | reverse complement strand
GTCTGTGCGACTGATCCCCTCCTGGTGTTTCCCCTTTTTATGTCGCGGGGGGGCCCCCCCCCCCCCCCCCCCCACCCCCCCCCCCCCCCCCGCCCCCCCCCCCCCCCCCGGGGGGGGGGGGGGGGCGGGTGTTACTTAGTTGCTCTCTCGCTGTGCTATTTGTCCGGCCCTTTCTATGACCAGCTCACTACTGGGGGAACAGCTGAGTATATCTGAACCCACATACAGGCTCTCTCTATTTTTCACACACATTATATATTCTCACATCACTCATAGACAGAAAGAGGAGCAGAATAGAAAGGGGCAACAGGGTGTCAACTAGGGCCTTGGATGTGAGGTGGGACTGAATGAGGTGTGAAAGGCAGCAGTGAAAGCATTATGACCTATTGCCAGAGGCATACAAACACACAGCATGCCAAGAGGGACACAGAAACTACAGTAAGAAGCCAAGCAGCATAAACGTACAGAGGACAAACATATACATTGATAAAACCATCTGGTATCAAATCCTGCAAGGTGGTACAAGTCAGAGCTCGGAATCTGATGCACAAAAGCAAGAACCCAGAACAAAACTTATTTTTGTGAAGGGGTCAATGCAGGTTATTCATCTTGGCTCAGCAGCAGTGTTCCCAACCTGAGTTTTACGTGTGTCTGACACTGCAAAGCGTTGGTGTGAAAGTCTTTGCACAAGAAACTACAGAGTTGCTATGGCACATTCTGCCAGACATAAATCATGGTCCTCTCAATTACAAAGATGCTTAAGACTGAATTTAGAGAGTACGTTGTTGCATTAAATTTCCAAGATATTCTGTTAGTAAAATGTTAGGGTTAGTCTGCTCTCTGCACACTATCTGTTTCTGCAGTTGAATTTTTGATTTTATTGCTATATAGAGTTTTGTCATTTTCCATAATAATATACAAACATACACACAAAAAAGTAGGGAATGTGGATAAACTCTGAGAGTCAAAGTTCCACAATACAACCCCAAAGTTAAAGTAATAAAGTTTGCATGCACAAAAAGGATAAAAGTAAGGCTGCAACTAAAAACAACCCTCCTTAACAAAAGGTAGACCTCAAAAAAGTAATTGAACTGCACCCTGCATCTGTCTGGCAGTCCAAAAATCTAAATAAATAAAAAAGGATACAATCCACAATGATGAACACAGAAAAAGCAACAAACCTCTCGAAAACCCGTCTCGATGTAACGTGTGTGGAACTACAGCTGTAGACACAGGTGTTGTGTGAATGGCGAAGACCGGGCATTAATCTGTGACCAAGAGTCTGGTATTAAAGTTCAGGCATAGGCTGAATCGCGTTCGGTTCCTCATGCGAGTCAGTGTGTGTGTGTGTGTGTGTGTGTGTGTGTGTGAAAGGGGTGAAAATGCAAACACTTGTAGGTCTGCAGGGATCAGGCCATCACGCGTCAGGTGATTAGAAGTGATTAGAGCTCACACCTCCAGGCACCGCCACAACTTTGCAACTTCACACTAATCCAACACACATGGACACACATGCAAACATGCAATACCACAGAAGAAAAAAAAGATAATAGGCATTGGTTCCACTGGTGAAATATATATGTAGGTTAAAAGTTAAGATGATTAAATAAGATATTAGACAGATTACATCAAGTCTACTACAAGCACCTACACATCATACACATGTCAAAAATGGCCAAATGTCCAAAGTCACACATGTAAAGTCCTTGTAAGTAAAAGAAACCGTCTCCTTGAAGGGAGAGATGTTTATCCATGCCAAATGGTTGGAGGGAAGGAAAATAAAGCAAAAAAAAGTCCTGGTGGAGTTAAAGCAGGGATGGAGGAGGGCAAAACAACATTAACAGCCAAATGGGCTTCTCCCCCCAACACCTGTCCCCTTTTAAAGTCTGACTGAGTGGGAGCAGCTCCCAGAAGCCACTTCTCCATTCCAGTGCTCCACTGGACCTATAGCTGTCACTCGTGATTTGTGCATTGCTGTGTATTACATGTGATAAGTTAGCATATTCTGGAGCACGAGTGCATGGGGAGCGATGTGAAGGGGTCAGTGCACCTCGCACACCCTTCTGCGCTCCATCAAACGCCCAGCGTGGAGCCTCGCTGTATTCTCAAACAGCCTACTCAGACCACAGGGATGGGGGGTCCAGGGGAGTGAGCAGCCCTGTAGGTGGGGGTCACTGCACCACATAAAGGGGTTGAAAGTGGGGCAGACTGGTTGGAAGACTCGCTTTCAGTGAAATTAACTCTTAACTTCCCCTCCTTTTTCTTTCCCTTCCCTCTTAGTTTGAATTTTAACTGTAGAACACATCTGTCACCACACACATAGTTATAGAATGATTAATATTGCCGGAGAAATTGTTCTGTCAGCACCTTGATCATTCTGTGAAACCACAATGTTTGTTGCAACTGGAATGAGAAATAGATGATTCTTGATGTGAATGACCTGAAAGTCCACCACAGATCTGCTAGTTTCAGCAGGTTCAGCACTGGTTTAGTGACAGTCCAAAAAGACTTTCTTACGCACATTAATTACCACATAAACTGCTACATCACAACAAATACATTTTCAAAATCACTCTTTGTATTATCAGAATTCAGGCCATGTGTTCATGCCATTCATGTGTGTGAAAAGTTAGCAGGAAGTTATCTAGCTGGCCCAGACACAGAAGGACATGAATGAGCATGCTCAGTGTGCCAAAAACCATGGGAAGCCTGACAAAGTTATTCAGTGTGTGGGTAAACCCCGAGAGCAACTTTTATTGGAATGAATAGAGAGCCATCTTGGAACACTGCATCCAGTTCTCTTACTACATCCATGGTTTCTGCTCTCTAACTTTCTTCACCAGGCTGAAAAACCACACCTCAGTGCTCCTGACCACACCTCCTCTGTTTTCCGACCATTAACACAATAAATGCTCACAGCATTTAGTGGCAAATTTGCAGGGTGGTATTAAAAGATATCACAGAGACACCTCAACATTTTGAAAGAGTTTCGCTAAACAGAAACCATCCTCTGAGGAGCCATGGGCTTGCCACGCAGTGACCATCTGAACTGCAAACACTATGAAGCTGTGAAGTATTGCTTCATATTATAGCATAATAGATTTCTCTCCACCCACTTCCCTTGTCATGGTGGCATGTGAACACTGTATTTTCACCTATGGTACTGGCTTTGACCTCTTAGAACAGTGAGCATTAGGTTTGGATTTGGGAGAGACTGCGGGGGACGTGTGGGGAGTAGTTAAACGTGAGATTATTTTCAATTTGTTTTGCAGACTCTCTATCACCCACACTCTGCCCTCCAGCAGTTAGAGATCAATTAATGCAGCTTGGTTGTTTGTAATAATCTGTCTCCATTTCATAAGGCAAACATTTTTCTTATGAAATAGAGACCTTACAATAATACTTGCACTAGTGTCGCAATGCACCATGAAAATAAGCCACGTTTTTTATTTCAGAAAAGGACTTTAAAAGGAGCAAATGCACCTTTCATCGCACAGCAAGAGGAATGGGATGGATGACTGTGAAAAATCACCGCTAACCTGTGAAACAAAAAGCCATGGCAGAGCACAGATGATGAAATTACTTGGGGCAGAGACGGAATGCGTATCATGAGTGATGTTCCAGCCGGGGCCAAACTGACCCTCAGCTCTGTGAAATTAGGAGGATTTTCAGCAGCTCAGAGTTAAAACTGCTATCAGAGAATCCTGGAAAGCAGTTTATTACCGTGGCAACGCAGCTGTCTGCCCCAGATGGTCCAATCAAGGTGCAAGAGAGTAAGCGAGCAAGAGAGAAAGCGTGACACCGTCTTCATCATCCAGCTAGACGAAGATTTGCTTCCTCTCCTCATTAAGTTGTAAGAACCATGGTATCTTTCGTACCATGGAGACAAACTAGCACGGCAACTTTCATTTGGTTTCTAGCTATTTGTCAGCTTACTGGATTTTTCATTTGACAAAGAGGTCATAAAATCGTAAAAACTGCCAATCTCAAATTTTCAGAAGCCAAAAAATGTTTTGGGTTAAAGATAAAGATAATGAATTTACAGTCACAAAAGGGGAAAAATATGTACATGTGAGAAGGTGGGGCCAGCAAATGTTTTACATTTTTGCTTAAAAAAAACAACTTACACAATCAAGTATAAGAAGTGTTCAGATATCCTATTGATAGAGTAATCAATTAATCATTTAAGCTCTATGCTGAACAATAGCCTCTGTGCTTTTTTAAGTTAACAGTCTTTGTTTAACAAGCTAATCATTTATGTAGTGGTTATTTATATATATATATATATAGGAACATAATGAGGAACTCTGATGTAGCCTAGTCAACAGTAAAGCATGAGATTTTATATTATCCACCACTGTTTTATACATAATGGCAATATTGTGAGATCCCTGCAAATCCCCAGCAGAGTCTCAGCCCTCGAGGCAAAGAAAGACCCTGATGAATATTCAAGATTCACACAATAGTAAGGCCAAATCACTCTGCTGAGATTGACGCTTTGAAGTCCCAAAGAATGCTGAGGGGGAAGAAAAACGTCATTCATACGGAGTGAAAAGGCTGTCACAGCGAGATTCGCCCTCCATCCCCTCCCTCTGTCTGTCACGCTGTCTCTTTCTCTCGCTCTGTCTGTCTCACCGTCTCTTTCTTTCATGATGCGAGGACGTAGTGAGATATTGGAAAACACTGAAATATGATCACTTCTGTTGTAAAACAGAAATTCTGTCAAGATTCATGTCATTAGCCAGTTTAACTTCTGGAAAGATGCAGGAAAACCAGGAGTGCTATCAGTTTTGGAGAATTATGTTATGATTGCACATCACTCAAAAAATAAAAATCTAAACCCCAACTTAAGTTTCAAACAGAAAAGGAAGTGCTCCTATTAGAATATATCATGTGTCACTCAGTTATTGAACTGTTTGATAGATGTAAGTGATGCTTGTAAAGGCACGGCTCGGTGTTCCAGCCAACAAGTAGAGAACATGATGTATCCGCATACTTGTCATGTATAAAGATGCACAGTGTGCAAGATAGTAATTAAGTTTGGTGCAACTACACACTTTCTGTGAGGCGATTGTGTCAGGTAGTAAATGTCATATATATATACACACACACACACACACACACACACACATCAGATCTGTCTGGTTATAATGGCCTGAACGCTGTACACCTCTGTGAATGTGATTTGGACGTTTAGCCACACAGCTGAGCCAGTAATTGTGAAGTAGTACAGCTGATGCCAAGCAGCTAATGCAACTTCAGTGCTCTGCCTGGGCTATATCCTCCATCATGTAAAGCATCTTTGAGTGTCTATAAATGCACTCTACACACACTCCCCGACTACATATGCACACCCCTGCCCCCATCCTGCTATCTGATGTTTCAACCAGCACGTTTGAAGCAGTTGAACCAGAGCAGTTTGAAGCTTGAAGCTACCTTGAGGGGAGTGTCTGACCAAGGCAGTGAGTCTACCCGCCATAGGCTCATAGTCTGCAGTGTAAATGGTAATACTTTTACACAGCAAAAACCCTGCATTCTTAAATTGTCTAAAGAAGCTTTGCTGTGGCTCAGACTGATAATTATAACATTTCTGAGAGCATTTTAATACACTGGCTTTGTTTCACAACTGCTTTCTGCTTATTTTTCATTAGATCCGACAGACTCATTTCCTTGCAAATCCCTGAGACAACATGGTGTTACATTTTAGACTTTAATTATACAGCAGTTTTGTGGACTGCTTTGAAAGACAGCTAGAGTCTGCTTGCCAGTTGATTTTTCCTTTTTATTTGTTTTTATTTGTTCCAATTGTAATACAATATCTGACAATTGTTACACAACCACTACAAACACACTTGCACATCATCCTATTCTGTTTTTAAAGTTTGGTAAAATAACCCTGAAGTGTTGTTTTTTTAAATCTACTGAGTATTGTGTACTGGACATCCACAGCTGTGGTACATCATAACAAAGTGGAAGCTCAAATGTCAGGTTAGCTGGAAAGAACTTGATCAGATTTCCTCATAAAATATCTTCTTTTCTTTTTACCCACTGATGTAGCTTATCAAATCAGTTGGTGGGACAACATTGTAATCTCTTCATATTTGACTACTAGCACTGACGCTACCTGAAAAGCAAAAGCAACAAAGCACAAGGTCCTTTCTGCGGACCAACTGGTGACTGTGCCTGGAACACACCTGTAGCTCAGATTTCACCCGTGGGCACAGTGGTTACAAAACAGTCACACAACCTTACGGATTCCATGTAAAGAAGTGTCTGTTTGGCTCTGAAGGTGCCATTAAAAAGTGATTTTCCATGGCCGGGGCGACGACATGCACCGGCCAAGAACAGCAGCATGAAATCCTTCCCCTCTCTCCCTCTCTCTCAGTCTCTCTACCACTGAAGGTCACTGGGCCATATCTATCTGGATCTCTACTGAGTAAGTCTCCTTGTTTTTGTCAGCAGGCCTGGCTGCCAGTGAGCTGTACTTAAGTTAATTCCCTTGCAGCTCTGTTCCCATTTATTTTCTGGCCACTTGATCATTCTGCTCTGGCATCTTACATAAAAGTGTGTACTCACATTGCAAACATATACCAACCAAAGGCAACAATTTGTTGAAATAACACTGTGCAGCAGTGTGTAAACCTCTAATTAATCATTCTGAACAGCTGCATTGACAAAGAAAAAACTATTTGGAGAAAAAGCATGTAAGCTACGGTTAACAGACTTGACATAGGTTAATGTATGGTACATTACCACACACATGTACAGTACATTAACCTGCATTAATGCATTTACTCCTATAGTACTGTATGTTGCGGTCCAGCAACATACAGTACTACTGGAGTAAATGCTTTTACTTTTGCATAATGATAGCTTCAGCAGCACTAACAGTTCACAAAGACAGAATGAGTCCGAAAATCAATTCAGACACAGGCAAAGCGCCCAGTCAGAAAGGAGTGTGATAAGAGTCAACAATACAATTTATAAAAGTTTAAAAGATTCTATTTAATATTCTATTAAAAAAGGAATACACAAAGTTGTTTTTTAGTAATGGAAAAAAGTAACAGGTGCTCACAATTCAAAGTGAAAAATTAGTGGAGATTTTCTTAACATGGCCTTTGTGCAGCAGGAATCGGGAGACCGAGGCTCTTCTTGCCAAGTCAACCAGGAGCATTTAATGAAGGGATTGTTGCCGAGTGTCTGCTGGGCTGCGTCGGGCAGACACTGCAAACCAAAGGGTTTAATTAAGGGGTTCCCCTGACGGTCAGACAAAGCAGACAGCAGGGGTCAAGACGCTGGCCCACAAACTGGCTGTGACCCTCACACCTGCCTGGTTGCATTATACTGCAACATGTCTGTGCACAGTGGACACGCTCACACCGACACATCCTTACTGAACCGGTACCAAACCACACACACACAGACACAGAAATAGGGAAAGAGACAAGTAGACCTATAGGCGGGTGATCACGCCAGGATGTAAAATGTTACCCTTCTGAATAAATGCAGCAAGAGAAATGCAATTTTGAATCATGCATCCGTGCAGAGCAGTATCATCTGATATCTTGGAATCTGTATGAACAAAAAGATAAATCTCTAGCACCACAAGAGTTTAAATGACAGGTAGACTACCCTTTCAGACCAAAGGAAGCGTGGATTTCCAAAGCATATTCATGGAGAGGTGTTTTGACTTGGTTTTACACAGAGAACCTTGACATTAACCACAATAAGTGAAGCCTGGCAGACTGCTTAGGGGCCCCATATGCGAGTTTGTCAAGAGTTCATGCCCTCCTTCCAGTGTTCACACTGCAAAAACAAAAAGATCACCTAGTGTGAGCTATAGCCCCGCCACTAACAAGACTGATTGCTGTAGAGTGGCTCCACCTGTCTCTTGCTCCAATTAGTCTTGCTCCGCCACTGAAGTGCTAAATAACCAGCAGAGAGGGAAGTGATGGATCGCAATAGGGTCAAAGAAATTAGAAAAAATGCATGAAGAAAATGGAGGATGAGTAGGGACAATAGTTAAGCTTTTTATACAAGTTTAATTTTAAAAGACAGCATTTTTGTGTTTAGTGGGAAGTTAAAATGTTGGAGATTTAGACCTTTCATAAAGACGTGAATCAAGTCACCCATAACACTTGCTTCCTCTAAGGTTCACGGGAGACTGTAATTATGGGAAAACAGTTGCGTATTTACCATATCACATGCTCTTTAACAAGCACTAATTGTGTGTGTGCACTGAGCGCGTGCAGGAATGTCGTAGCAAAGCTGCAGGAAATGTTTAATGAAGAGAGCAGCTCAGACGACATGGTTTGTGTCAAATCTGTCAAAAACAATATAAGCTGGGAAGTGTGAACCCGAGGTGACTGGGACACTAAGTAATGAATGAGAGTGCAGCCACACAACACACAGGGTGGTCACTAAATGGTCGACTTTTTAATTCTCGTTTTTGTGATCAAAGCATATGAAAACATTTTCAAAGAAAAGCAAAGCCAAGACGTTTCTTGTGAGAACAGAGATTATTTAAGTCTTAAAATTATATCAAATCACCAGTTTTTTCATGAGCAACATAACCAAGAAATTCATATTATTTTCTTTACTTTTATGCACCTAAAAATATACACTTTCAGCTTTTGTCTATTAGAGAAAGACGCCAACTACACAATATAAGGACTATCCACGCA
This sequence comes from Nannoperca obscura, assembly GCA_036024295.1. Lineage (NCBI taxonomy): Eukaryota > Metazoa > Chordata > Actinopteri > Centrarchiformes > Percichthyidae > Nannoperca > Nannoperca obscura. Next base: position 11,423 of record JAVQJL010019189.1, on the reverse strand, counting down.
CAGGCGGAAACTCAAAGGTTCAGCAGTCCACCTGACCAATCACAGCATCAGAAATCTTGAAAACAAGGGCAGCCAGGTGAAGATTTCTGAAAAATCTGCCATCCACTTAACCAGCTGCAACATGCTCCTTCAGCGCAGACTAATACTGGTTAACAATAACATACAACAAAACTAATCTACGAGGTCACACTGAGAATAGGTTCAGCATTCATGCCCCTTGGTTGGAATGTTTTGGGAGTAAATACTTTCATCTAATGCTGTTGCAACACTCACCAATCTGGAGGTTTTACTTTTTCAGTGCCACAAATGTTGAGGGTCTTAAACCACAGCCTCCTACTTTATAAATGCCATAGTAATTATTGTCATTTGATTAATATATTAACTCAAATCCACAGATTAAGCAATATGCACAAGACGCAATCAGGGCAATATCTGCATATCTGGAGGAATAAAAAGCCTGTAGGTTATTCATCAGGGCCTTTTGCATACTGGATCCTTTTTAAATTGGCCTTTGCCTGGCTGTCGTTATGCATGAAGGAATGGATACAACCCAACCCTTGGAACAGTTATTGGACTACATTTATGCACCTCTCTACGGACTAGTTGACACAGACAGGTGGGGTTTAAATACCAAATGAACTGCCCGTAGATGCCCCCAGAAAGAATCTGTTCATTAAAGTAGACGCTTCTAGCCATTGTGATTAATGGTGTTTGGATAAATTTAGTTTTACTGCTTTATAATTCAGAGGGAATTAATAGAAGGGGCAGACCCACTGCCTCTGGTCAAACTACCTGCTCTGTGCTGTTGGAGTGTGATTGAGAGGGAGTGCAGGGCAACAGAAGGAGGAGGGAGTCCTCTGTGCATAGTTTCCATGTGCACCCACACCCCTCCCTTGGCTGTAGTGCTGAAAGCTCTTTTGTGTGTTTGTGTGTGGTGTGAAGGCTACAGCGATGCAGCATACACCTCAGTTCTTTGACTGTGTGTCACCAGCATTTCATTGGCCAATTTATTCTTGTTAACTTATTAGCTTCTTTGTCCATCCGAAGGAGGATATCAGGACGAAAGGGGGTTAAAAACTGCGATGAAGCTTTAAAATGATTTGTCTTTTCAGCATCAACCTGTAGATCTTTTAGTTTCTTTTTGATATAAATCATTCTAACCAACCATACACACCTGATTCTTATGTCAGCCAAAACTGCTTGTATGATGTTTGAGGTTTCCGTTTCATTTGTTTAAATCCCCACAGCAACATTTCACTGGCACTGGCAGCAAAATTCCAAAATGACCTCTTCAAGGTCCTTGGTAAATCTTGCGCAATGAGAAAATGTACTTGAAGTTGTGTAATTTTCTTTACATTAAGAAGGTTACACCTAACACAAAAGTAATGTTTATACAGTGAGTAGTGCAATAACAGGGAAGATGCACTAGATGAAGTTCACACAAAGACCTTCAGCAAATTGCTATTCTTCACTTTGCATCCATGTGCTACACGCCACATCTTCTTGCTATCAACTGGCCTTTTCACGGTAAACATTTTGACTAGAATAAGAGTTAGGTGTGTCTAAGACGTTGACTCCTTTGTATTTACGTGCACCAGTAAGCCGTTACAATGACCTAGCATGCACAATACCAGGAAACTAAAACTGTAGTAGCTTAATGGAATTCATCCACTGTTCATTTTATAATTTACACCTGTGCTTATGCTACTTTGACATGTCAAAATGTCCTCTGTGAAAAGAAGCACTTAATGCAATAACAATTTTAAATGCCCTAAATGGCCACACAGGTGTTTTCACTTATGATGGCTGATTAGACTTCTGCTCAGGTTAATGTAGAACTGAGCTATTGAGGGTATTACTAATAAGAATAAAGTAAAAGCCCTGGTCACATCAGCATTTAAACAAAAATTGTAATAATTAAAACGATTTTTTTCCATTGGAATAGTGGCAAATAGCACCATGCTACATCACAGTTGGATGTGGTAACAAGTAGAACAGAATAGGGCTGCAACTAGCAATTATTTACATTATCAATTAATCTGTTTGATTATTTTCTAAATTAATTGAGGAATTGTTGTTTTATCTGACCAGTAGTTGAAAATTCAAATATATTTAGTTTACAATGAAACTGAAAAAGGACTAAACCCTCATACTTGAGAAACTGCAACCTGAGCTTTTTGGTGTTTTTTTCCTCAAATAATGACTCAAAGCGATTAATAATTTAATTAAGCCAAATAATTTTCTGTTGATTGACTAATTGATCAATCGACTAACTGTTGCAGCTGTAGAACATATCACACCTGACCACCCAGTTGTGATTTTTGGTGTGGTCGTTTCACTTTCAAGAGACTACTTTTTAACTCTCCTCTGTCAGAGTATAAATGCTCCACAAAAGAAAAATAGTTTGCAAACAGTTATGATGACTGAATGGCACCTTTTTTAGAGAACACTTTAAAAAAAGGTATGTATCCATCATGCACCAGAAGTCTTGTATTGTATTTCAATAACTGCTGCAAAACAAGTTTCCCTAAAAGTAACATGAAGTGAAGTGGAAGAAACTGCACAGAACCAACCAACTATGATTTTTTAAATGTTCCTGTCAAAAAGAATATACACAGATTCAAACACACACATCGATCACAACACTAGAACTAAGCGTGTACTTTTTCAGGATTTCCCCCAACTCAGGGTGAATCCTGTCCAGGAGACAGATTTGTAAAAGCCAACAAGGATATCTACATTCAGCTGTTACTCTGCTCATCTTAGAGCAAAATTCTGTGTATGATAATCACCATAACACAGATATTTCGATTGTTCATGTCCATCCAGATAGGCAAGAACAGATGTGAAGGTTAAGATGCTCTGCACTGCAACTGATATGAATTTCAAATTGCAGTTTTTCATTTATTACATTTTTATTTATTGGCTTTAATAGACTTTACAGCTGCACTACAGACACCACGACTGATTCAACACTGCTGCGGTTTTGCTTTTTTGAAACATAAATGTGATTTTTAGATGTGTTATAGTTATGCACAGTAAAAATAAACACTAGCCTGTAAAGTAAGTAAACGTCAAGTGAAGGTAAAGTCTGATGTGTCACTAGAGTGCAAAATCAAATCTCCATTCCATGCATAGTGTGCAAGATTAGAAATGACTGCATGAGGGAATCGGTCAAAAACAATCAGCAAATAAAATTGTTGCTTTCCCTCCTTACACTCAAGGGATGTAAATCCTTCACCTCTAACAAAAGCAGAGGAGACATCTCTGTTTTCCTGCAGAAGGGTTTGAGTGTTAAACCATCTGGTCCCCTGGCTGATGGGAAACCCAGGGGCCTTGCACTCTTGGCAGGGAAACCCTGTCTCTGGTTGGCTGGCTGACCCCAAGCTCATTTGTCAATCAGGGACCTTTTTCCTTAATTAGGAGAAGCAGTTCAACAGCTTGGGTTGAGCCTGAGCTGAAACATGTAATTCAGGTGAGAAGCAAGTTGGTTTACAACTGCCTGCCTGCATTCCCTCTCATTTATCTAACACACATGCTGGAAGAATTGACACCTGTTTTTTGGCTTTACAATGAAATTGCCTTAACAGCTTTGAAACAAATGTTTAACACAAATTACACTAAACTCTTTGATGTTGTGATGCATATTTGAACAGCACAAAAAAAGACTTCACAGTCCTGTTCCGCAGATGAGAATAAATGTTTCTGTAGAGGAATATTTATTAATTTAGACACCACATTTGTTTTTGAGGGAAAAGAATGTAGTCATAAAAGAAATATATTTTAATATCAGTCAAACATAATTAGAAAAATGCATATCCTCAGTGTGGGAATAAAAGCCATATTTGATGTTTGTGATGGACTGTGAGGGAGTAGAGTGCCACATGAGATACACAATAGTTTGCCTTAATAATTCACATCTGTGTGAAATTATGGAGCACTTTGGACATAATCCATGTGCAGAAGAAGAATCATTGACTCCTCTGGTTAGTTTTAACTAATAATTTAACAATCTGTTGGTTTAACAACTTATTTTATTTTTCACTCAAAAGACAAAAACAAAATACAGTACAGTACACAATATGGATAACTTATTTAGATCCATACACACACATTTGATTACAGTAGGTATAAATACCTAACCTCACTATGCATATATCACAAGCACACACCAATTCTTCCTTTAATCACACACACACACACACACACACACACACACACACCTACCTTCTGTAGAAGTGGACAAAGCAGTAAACTTGTCAGCAGAATTAAACAATGTGTGTTCCAAATGTTAAAATAAGGGTAGCCTCACCTCCAAAATGCTTAGCAGATTGGAAGATTAGTAATCACTCCCAAATGTTTTGGGACACAAGACAATGACTTAATCAGGAAGCAGATTCACTTCACTATCAGGAAAACTTTGTTGAGTAAAATCCAGAACAGCTATTTTTACTTCTTGTGCTGCCTGGTTTTACTCTGCAAGATTATCAGGGCCCCTGACTTACATATTCAACACAAAACATCATTTCATCATTTCATCTGAAAGAACTGTCAATTTATATGGTGGAAAAACTACAGATTAAGCTTTTCTCAACATGACATTCACTGCAGTGCTCCTAGAGATACAACAGCTGTTATACATTGGAATTATATAGAAATAGACACTACCAATTCTGAACCTAATTTATTTATATTTTTCTATCGGTAGTAGCTAATTCAGTGGCATCCAGACATACAATATTAGGCATTCTAGAACATGTAAATATCTCTCCATGGAGATCCAGGTGAATTAGATATGGAGCTATCAGTAGCCTTTCCCCCTGACGTTGTTGTTTGCTCTCTTCCAATGATAGCACAATGAAAACACAGGAAGCAGCTCGGAGAGCAATGGGCTTGCGATCGATGCCTCTGTGTCCAACTATAAGTTAGGTGATGTCTTAACGTCTGCCCTCCTCACTTCTCAACCCCCTCTTTTCCCTCCGACAGGCCGTCAAGTCTCCTTCTACCGCTAATGTATCTGAATGCAGTGTCATCCAGGGCCGCCTCGCAGCAGTCGATAAATACTGGAAATGCTATCCATCTCTGAAACATCACTCCTTCACTTACTGTAAGTGTGCATCACTGTGGGCACCATCCCCACACTGCTGACAGGGAGGAAGACAACACCAGGCGGCCTCAGCTATGACCGAGCATCATCAGATGCAACCACAGACAGAGTTTTCACTCCTACAATTGCAGAGAACAGACTACATGTCTGAATTGGGCTCTTGTTGGTCAAATATGAGCCAGTGTTTCGAATCATTCCAGGAGTAAGGAAAAGCAATCCTTATGGATGAAGTATGATAATATGCAGTTTGAAATTGCAACATACCTTAGCTTCACTGTTGGTATTTATTACCTCTGAGTAACTCACTAATACATCAGAGCGATCCACTGGCAAGGAGAACTAATTTTAGTCTTCCAAATTTATATAAGAGTCCTACTGGAGCATGTGGATAATCACCAACTAAGGGGGAGAATTTGAGCCACGCATGATGTCAAGCAACACTTCTAAATGTCTTAACATTTTATTTGTTTGGTGCATTAATTGTAGTGACTGTAACTCTTTGACCACTTTAACCATTTCACTGACAAGAAGATTTAATTATAATATAATCTTATTCAATAAAACACTGTCAGAAGTCTGTCATGGATGAGTCTTAATTAACTGACGGATGGAGGGATTGAAGGAAATAAATACAAAGCCAAGGCCTTTCAGACAGAGATAGACCAATAAATCAGTCAGGCTGATATATCACTCAATATTAGCTAATTGCAGATACATTGGTATACATGTATATTTTGTAACTAATGTAGAAACAGTGTTTTATATACTTTGTCCACCAGAAAGCATGTTTTCAGCTGGAAAATATCTACATTTTGTCACAATTTTCTTATAACCAAATTTAAGGGGATGTGTATGTTATTTGTTTATGTAAAAACAAAACAAGTCAGTCTGATTATACTTTCCAATCCTAAGGATGTAGGAAAAGCACTTTCAACAGTTTATTTAACAATTATTCATACTGCCAGGCTATAAAAGCTTTTTGTTTTTTAACTAGGGCCTCATAAAAATAGTGTGTAAAACAACATGACACAAATTCGAATTCAGCAATCTTTAAATGTACACTTGAATGTTTTATTTTTCTTTAAGTGTATGTTTTCCGTTTATATTCTCAACTGTGATCAACAATTCTACAGTTTCACTTTTGTTGCTCTTGATGGCAGGAAAAGCATCAGCAGCAATGTGGGGATTCAGTAATTTGCTTTGAGACTTTACTTCCTGCTTTGAGGCAGAGTAATATATCTGCATTTTTTCATGGTAGATTTAATGAAAGACATTTGCTGTGAGAAACCTGCATGACATATTTCTCACTAACATGTAAAGTTTTACAAAATAACTAATCCTTAAAACTATCCATCAAACATCCCCTCCTTTTATCTGTGATCAAAACTATAGGCCAAGAAGCGTTGCTTGTCTCATAACAAGAGAATGCCTGCAGTCAGCACACACTAGTAAAATCCACTGTGATTCCATGGAAAAGTGTTGATTTTCTGAAAATAATTGCATTCGGTACGCTTCTGCTCTCTTGGACTATTTGCTGTGAAGCCTGGAAACTTGTTGGCAGAAGCATCTCATTAGACTGTTTCCACCTTCAAACCCTCCGCTCCCTCCATACTTTTCACAAGGTTATGAGCCTCCCGTACACCTTTTGGAATATACAACAGCAATTACAAGTCTTGGTTATTGTGATCATGATTGTATAATTTAAGCTAGGCTTGAGCTACACGCAGGAAGCCATTATGCACATTAAGGAACATGCAGCATCAGTGGGGCAGGACTAAACATGTGGAAACAGAGGGTGAAGAACATTTTAAAGCCAAGTCAACCATAACAGAGCCACACAGAGAACATATTATTGCTGGTGTAAATTTGGTGTACTGCATAGTGCTCCATTTACGTTTAGAGCAAAGATAATAAAACTACACCCTATGTCCACACTGTGGATTCAAATAAAATGAGCTCCAAAAATATATATCTTACCCCAAACTAAACTTCTTACATTTCTTTAGTCCATTTAATCCTACAAATATATGGAGTGGTATGCGCTTTTTATTCTGCTTTTGTCTGTAAAATCCTTTACACTGAAATGTAAATACTGAAAGTGCTGTTTGTATAATTCATTATCACTGTGTCTTTTGCACAACTTCATGGCACCAAGTAAGGCAGCTGGGTGCACTGTGTCTAAAATCTCATTACAGCTTTCAGTTATTTCTTTCCACTACAATAAAACAAGCTCTTGTTATATCACATTGGTCAGGTGACTTCACAGTGTGTCTTAATTCCCACAACTTCTATCCATTTATTGACAATAAGTGATTTCTACCTGTTTCTAATCTAATCTGACTTCAGTGCATTTTCCAATAATATTTCGAGTTGACTGTAGCCTCCAGTCTGTGTAATTAATGGCGCCATGGGTCCTGCGAGAGTGGGACCAGCTGCGTGTTATGTCTTGTCACCAGTCCCACTTTGTTTGACACCTTCGGCCACGTCCCTCTCTTCCGATGCCAAGAATACTGGTGGAGCACTGCTAGGTCTGAGGCCTCTTTGTGCCCACCCTCAGAGAACAAACACTATTAAGACTCAACAACGTGCCCCTTTGCCCATCCCCAGAGTACAGGCAGTGCCAGCTTTTGTAACTGGAGAAGAGAGCAAAACAGCTGCTCCCAGTCTATCCTGCATCTGCCACAACTGTGATCTCATGGAACAAAGCGAGAATGCAACCACACGTTTCGACTGGCAGTTCAGTCACACTCCAGCCATTGTCCTCTCACTCTCTCTCTGCCTTTTTCTTCCTCTGTCTCTCTGTCACACACCGTGCATAGAAGGCATATGAATCAATCATTTAGAGTCATTGATTTGATTTACTTTTTTCTTTGCCCACACACTTTTTTTTATATATTTTCCTTGACTGCATTGTGAGACCTGGAATCTCTTATGCTCCCCCTGTATACATTTAGCTATAAAGCAGTGGTGCATCCCAGTTCTCTAATTCTCATTGCCAGAACCTTCAATGCTCTTTTTCAATGAGGGGTTGACAGCTGCTTTTGACAGCGTACCTGAACACCTCTCCCTACATGGCTCCATCTTTTGACTCCACAAGAGTTTTTGGGAATACATGCAGTACTCTGGTACACATCAAAATTGCAGTACTCGCAGCAAAACAGTCAGTGCATGTCTGAGCCTCTGCTCCCATGCTCATCATGGCAGAAATATACAAAATATTTCCTCAACCTTACTTACTGACAAAGGGATTAGCAGTCTTTATCCAACATTACTTGACTGGAAATCACACTTATCTGTTAAAGAACGCAAGTTTTGGGGTGTTTTTTTGTTTTTAGACCATGTAGCCAATTACAGCACTGGTATTGCACAAGCTACTCCTGTGTGTGAAAATCACTGTAAATAGCAATGTGTTACAATAGAGTGTTTATTCCTGAAATCCTCTTAAGGCACCTGTTTTACCTCCAGTCCTTTCAGCCAATCACAATGCACACAATTCCCAGCATGCTCAAAGATGAGATAATGAGATGGGACACAGCTGCTTCTGGAGTCAGCCTGGCAGGCTGTGGGGCAGGTATATTTGGTTTTGGGCCGAAAATGATTGCTGTTGTTTTTATTTTCTGCATAAAATAAAAGAATATATATATAAAAAAACATTTAAAAATCACTTCAATCTCTGATTCATTTTATTTTAGCCTGTCACATTAATTTAGCCTCAGTCAAGAAGTATGATTACTTTAGAAACTCAAAAACCTGTGAAGAACTCTGCTATAGTTGTGTTTTTGCATTAAGACTTCCCATGCACTGGCTGGTCTCCAACCATGTTAAATGTAACATATTTTTGTTCTAAGATAAACCACCATTAGCAATAGAATTATTCCTTTAAACTCTGAACCTTGGCTGGCTACTTTTTCTAATGTAGCTGACTTCTCCCTCTAGTGCAGTTTAGTTTGATTAGGATAGATGGATGCAGTGTGTTACTCAGCAGCAGTGAAATGTCCACGACACACTGACTTTACATACAACAAGCTAATAATGCATAAACTTCTGGGACATATAAACTGGAAAAGAAAATGGGCATGTCTGCTTTTCTCAACATAATTACGTCACTATGAGCCATTAAATCTTCTACAAATTGGCTTCAGCGTGTATTTGCTTCTATAGTTAGATGTGGTGAGGCATGCAGCCAGTGTGGCTGTAGGTATGGCAGAGTGTCGGTCCACCAGACAGCCTGTCTAGGAAGGATCAATACAGGATTACAGACAAATCCCTCCCTTCAGACCTTGTTTTTAAGTGTGTACGATCCTAAAGTGTTAAAGGTTTTCCCTCATGAAGCCAGGTGATTTCAGAACTTTCCATCTTGCCTGTCAGGCACAGGCAAACACACGGACCTTCTGCTTCCATCCATCACATTTTAACATAAAACTTCTTGGCAGAAAAAAGAAAAGCGAATTAAGTTTTGAAAGTCAGCGCTTCCTTGAAGATGCCTTAGTTCTGGATGCACATGTGTGTGATCTGAGCTGATTCAGTGGCTGCCATCGCAGGGAGTGGAAAAATAAAACTGAGGAACAGAGGAAAGCTGGCCCATGCTGCTTATTTGACATCACAGTGGAAGAGGTTGACTTTGCAGGCTCCAGTGACTTTAAATAACATAAAAAGATGATTGACAGAATGACAGACACTTACTGAGGTGAACTGGGAAAGCATGCCGCCTGGTAAAAAGCCAACCCACAATATTTTTTGGTCATTTTTTTTACATGATACTGGCAGTGTTACGAAGGGAGTAATCGTGAGCAAAGAATTTCTGCCTCACTGCCGTGGTGGTTTTTAAATGGTCACAAAACAAAAACGTGGGTATTGTCCTTAGTTTCTGACTTTTGATCCTAATAACTGTTCTGCAGAGATAAAGTGACTTTTAATGTGGCTCTGGTCATTTTCTTCATAAAAATCACACCGAAAATGCAAACCGTATATGCAGTGATGCATACAGCATGCCACCTGTCATCCAGAGGGAATTGTTAGCCCCCTCTCCTGAAAACAAGGGGGAATAAAAATGTGAGCCGACACTGCATACAACTAAAACACACACACACACACACACCTAGGAAAATTCATAGACTAAACAGTATTTCTTAATTGACATCACAGGCTTCTTAAACATACAAACCAGATTGCCACAGAACCAAATTATTGTCTTAACTCAGCTAATTCCAGAGCTTTTCAACTTTGAAAACAACACCGACAAACTAAATCTACAAAAGGGGAACACACATCTGCCTCATCTGTCAACACACCATAACTGAGCCAATAACAAACTCTGAGCTCACAGGGAGGTGGCAGGGAGGTCAGTCGACTGTGTATGTATGTATGTGTCTGAGCAGAAGAAAGGGGGAAGCGAAAGAGAGGGGAGAGAATGAGTGTCTATTCACAGCATGCTCTCCAGGTCTACGCTCGGGCTCCCCAACCCCCTGGGAACCAAAGCCACAGCGGGCAACCTGAAACCCATGATGTCATCCTCAGAGAGCACGGGCTACCGGCAGTCAGTGAGAAAGTGTACAAAATCCAAAGTCAACATCACACAATTACTGGGGTTAATTGTATTTGCAGTTGAGCAGCTGTGGTGGATTACAGGGTTCAACGATATAGTATGGTACATATGTAAGAAGAGGCAAAGAGTCTTCACTAGGGAGGTTTGTGAGAGGAAGGTTGCCTCGACAAGGATTCTAAATTTGACAGAAAAATCCACACTGGCCAATAAGTGTAACATTTCTGTTTTGAGTTGCTGCTTGTTATTCTTAATACCTGCTGTATCTATATTTTATGTTGCTGTAATACATTTCCGGTTTAATGGGTAAATGGTTTGTTTCAAAAGGAGAAAGAGCCTTTTCTAGGCTAGTGGACTTGGAGGCGGTGAAGACTGACTGTTCCTCTCAAGGACACACTGAGTGTGTTTTTGTTATTATATGTATCTTGGTACTGAGCCAATACAGAGCCTTGCAGAAACTGATGAGAAAGGTTGCATGTATTAGATGCTTTCTATAACTAATCAGATAGGAGTCTGTATTCAGAAAAAACTTTTCTTTTTTAAATACATTTACAGAATTGTTCTCCATTTATATTCCTTTCTATGCTGAGACGTACAGTGATAAATGGCACTAAATGAGGAAACAATGTGATCTGAGGTAAAGCACTGACAGCCAGACTGCCAGCACTGGGTGTATGTCTGGAGACAGGGAGAGAGAGGGAGAGAGGGAGAGAGAGAGAGAGAGAGAGAGAGAGCGGGAGCCGCTTCCGCCATACTTTGTAAACAAAAGTGATT
>JAVQJL010019183.1:0-12182 GCA_036024295.1 Nannoperca obscura | reverse complement strand
ACTTCAATAAAATATTTTATTTATTATAAAATTATTATAATTTATTTTCCCAAGCCACGCGGAGCCGCAGTATAAGGATGAAAGAGCCGCATGCGGCTCCGGAGCCGCGGGTTGCCGACCCCTAGTCTAACATATGCTACAGTATCCAATGAGAATGGGTGAGCTTGTTCTTTTTTCTACAAAAAAAATAGAATGGTTTAGAATGTCAACATTCAAAAACAACATAACATTTATCAAGCAACATGTCCAGATGTGACTGATAACCTACACATGAATGGATAACCAGGTAGTTATGGCTTTGAAGCCAGAGAAAGATATCTTTATGCCAGCATCTACTATACACACAGATAAAGGGAGTGAAGTGAGCAGTCTGAGCTTTTATCCATAAACACCCTCCTGAAGTAAAGGTAATCCTGTTCCCCCTCGGTGAGCCCACATCTATCTGACGAGCAAAGAGCAGCCATTAAAATTGGCAGCAACAGGGGCTACATGAGGGAGAATGAAGCAACTAATCCTCCAGCAAGTCATGTACAGGAGAGAGAGAGCGGTCAAACAGAGTCATTAACATAGCAGAGGCAAAGTGGAGAGACTATTCTTCAGGTCAGAGGCGTCTCTCTGCCGTGGCCACTGGAACAATGCAAAATCACAGCAACAAAGAGGGCCCCGCTGCTCGCTGCCTGCACAGTTTCTACCTGAAACTGAAGCAGTGGGGGAAGAGCTGTTATTATTCATGAGGCTTCAGTTATTCATTAGATGTTTCTGAGCATACTCTTGTCCTGTTGGTATGGGCAATCGTCATGAATATTTACAAGAGGGGCTTGATATTTAAACATGACTCAGAATACATTGCCAGCAGTAAATGCCAGGTAAATAGTGGAGTAGTACTTTAGTCTCGGAGATTGCTGCCTTTTTTTGCATGACCTTTTCTCAAATGAAGCTTATGTCACCGGGTTGGATTTTCTGCCAAATAATCTTTTCAGGCAGCCAAATGGCAGAGAGAGCTGGTTGTCAGTGAGTGTGACATTAACATTCGTCAAATAGCTAAAAACTCTAAATCCATGCTAGAATTTAAGCAATAATCCAGGACATTTCCATATGAGTAAATGTATTTTTACCGCTATCACTAAATTACAAAAAACAGAAGGGATTCAACCTATGAGCAACTCATAAATCATTAGATTTTAGTTCTACGTTCTACGAAACTTGTTCTGGGAGGAAGAAAACATTCGCAGGCAGCAGTAAAGGCAACACACACCAGAGGGTGGATACCTGATCTGAGCCCAGCGGGACCCAGCGGGACCCACCAGGACCCGGCAAAAATATAATGTTCAGGTTTGGGTTCAGTTGCGTCATACTTGACATGGTGCTTCCTGTCGAGTACTTTGTTATTTACGTGACAACACCTGAACACAACACACAGGCAGAAAATGTTCATGTAACCTAGCTAATGATGGAGTTAAAAAACTACCAAAACTATGCAGGGAAACTGACGGTACAGAGGCATTCAGATGTGCATTAACTGCGTCGGCAGGGTTTGGACAGAAATATGCGGCCTGAGCTGCACTCTACCACACACCACACTATTTAACTGACAAGTCATCTCTACTAAATGCACTATTTGTAATTTGTATTTGAACAAGCTGTCTCTATTAGGTAATAGGTGTAAACCAACAGTCCCTTAATAAATCCTACCATCCTGAAGCTTATAATGTTCTGTTTGTGTTGAAACTGCTTCATGATTGTTCTGAAGGCTGCAGCTTGTGGTGCTGTTGAACTGTATTGCATTATATTGTTTCTATCATTATCATCCACAATTGAAAATACATTCTTAAATTTATCTTAGGCTGACATGAGGCTTCAGGAGTCTGAGGTAGACAAATCAAATGGGGACTTTCCAAAGTTTCAGTCTTTATAGTGCAAATTCCCCCCTCTGTAGTCCCACAGACAGTGTTCCATGCTGGGCTGTGGTGGAGGGATAGTAACACAAAGAAGGAATTTCGCACTAAAAAGACTGGAACTTTGGAAGACTTCATTTGTCTAGCTCAGAAGCTTCACATTAGCTTCAGTTCAGCTTTGGAATCAACAGAACGAGGACTGTGGATTTATACTACACCACTCTCTACATGGCCAGCACAGACAGAAGGAACATTACAGCAATTAATACCCCTTTCAATATACACTTGGGCATGTGAGTATTGTATCAAAATATACTTGAATAAATATGAACCTATGCTTTAATAATCACTTCAAAAGAATTACTATTATTATTATTACAGTTTTCTTTGTAACAATGCTGCATCAATCACAAAATCCCCCAGCAGATGCCCTAATGTAAGCCTGAATTAGCCCATACATAACATCACCAATGTTACTTGTTGAGGAAAATCCAGTGACATTGGGTTTAGGGACCCATTAACCTCTCATATTTGATGATATTTCTTTTAGCTTGAGCTTTAATGCAAACGCTGCAGAATACATTAATAACTGTGTGACATCTCTCTGATTTAACATTCTACTGTGTGATTATAATAATGAACAATTCAATCTTACATTATAATTGAAAATATTCCTGAAACCACAACAATCAGCCTGAAACTTTGACATTTCATTTTATAAATTGTCAAGGTCAGTGTAACGCGGGGTGATGAGGGCATTTTATGGTGGGGAAACCTAATCTTTTCTGACTGCTTCCAGGATCCCTGATTTCAGGGACAGTGGCAGTGCTTAGTGGAAATGCCCTGACGCTGCATTTTTCCCAATGCTGCTGAGCAGAGGGCTGTTTTAGAAAGCAAGGAGGCACACCGTTCATCATATTACACACAGCTGAGGGACGTGGACTGCTGGGGCCTCAGTAGCAAGCCTCTGCCATGTGCACAGAGGGAATAAACGTTCACTACCAGCAGATGGTGATTTCAGTGTCCCAGTAAGACTCCCAGATCATAAACAGCACACTGATGTCTCGTTGTATTTATCTGTGGAGCTTTGGATAGGTGGACTCACAGAAAAGGCTCGTCTGACTTGTTTCTATAAACCAGATTATCTGGGTGTCCCATTTCACATACCCTTATTATGTCTTGTATGATTGCATTTGTATTTTATTTGTTATGTGAATAAACTGAATGACGATGATGATTAAAAGTGAACCATGAAAATCATATTATACCATAACTGACCAAAAAAAGGGTAATTCAGGTATCTTCAAACATGGGCTCTTTTTTTACATATTTTGTGGTCTAAATGACTAATACTTACCTAAAGTTTTGGAATTGGTCCAGTAGATCGCCTCAGTCGGCATCTGTGAAATGGCCTGCATGTAATTCTTTGGGGCATCTGTGCACATGAGAAGTCCATCCAGTAAAAGTGCTTGTTTTTGCCACTGACAGGCTCAGACTGTTATTCTAAGTGTCTGACCGACATTAAACTAAGCTACACTTTCTATACTCCAGCACTGTCCAACTCTGACACACATTTCCACAGTCGTCTTCATGCAACAACTTTCTGTTTCTGGTTAAACAAAAAGGATCTTACTCTTTAACCAAATGGTCTGTTTCTGTAGGAAACCTTTCCATAATGTTGTCAGGCACTTTGCGTGGACGGACCAATTCCAAAACTTTTGATAACAGTTAGTGATTTATACACCAAAATCTGTAAGAAAAAAAGGGGTCAGGTTTAAAAAATATCAGAATTATGCTTTAACATATTATAATACTTACATATAAGTGCATGTGAGCGTTTTGGTGTTGCCATTTCCTAATGAATGCATGGGGTCAGATAATATGGTGAGTGGTCTCAACATTGGTAATCCTGAGAAGCCACACAGGCAACATAATACAGTCGCAATGTTCTAGAGGTACAGTAATGGGCCTTTTCAGTAGATACTGAGATAACCCCCCCCCCCACACACACACACACACACACACACACACACACACAAACAAGAGGCTAATTTGAATGTAGCTGTCTGTCTGCATGCTGTTTTCATGAGCGGATTGATTTGATGGAAACAGACAGGAGCAATCACTGTGAACTGGAGCAACTCAGACCGTGACGCTCTAAGATACAGACAATGCAAAAGACTGCTAAAAACTGTTACATAAGTACTTCCATCACGCAGAGTTGAACATATACAGACACATTTCAGCCATTAAAAGCAGGTAAGGAATTGTTGCAGTGAATGGGGTTCATGCCCCTTCCTTAATAACCTGTCTGAAATATTTGAATGTCGTCCAGACCAGATCCACCCAAAGCCTTCACTGTCCATGCCAACCAGCAACAGTGAACACAACAGCTGCGCACGCGGCTCGAGTGTGTGTCAAAATTTTAGGTCGCTGTCAGGTACAACATAGAAAACACAGAGACTTATGCACACGGACTAAGGTACACAAAACACCCAAAAATACATAGGCTTTAAATCAGCCCCTAGTAGGTATATGGGAAACATATCATCAGCTTTGTCTTCATGGATATTTAACAGTTTGGTGGGATAAGAGATAAAAGAATCACTCACCCTGTTAGGCCTGGCCTTTGGTAGTCTAAATCTCACCCCGGAGAGAAGAGAAGCTCTCACACTCCATACAAAGGATGAAGAGGATACTAAAACATCTCAAGCCTTTGAAATTGCTCTCTAACAGAAAATGTGAGACAGAACAGGCAGTTTAACACCAGTGATTACGTACTTACTGGATAGATATGTTAGAGCCTGCTCTTGTCAGTTGTTGAGATGTCATAAAACAAGACTATCCTCCCAAGAAGAAAGACAGCATCACTCATTTCAGCAAGTGCTCTAAATCGACGTGTTTATGTACAGATGACAGCACTCTAGCCCCGTAGTAATAATGTTGGGAGCAATGGACGACATAGATAGAGAAACAAAGTTCATGTGCACACAATGTCAGACTTTAACATGGTTTGTTCCCCATTCCTTTTTTTAAGCTTGACCACGATCACTCCCTAACTTTAACCACATGTTCATTATTGTCACCATGACAACGAAGCTCCCCAAACATTAGAAAAGTAGTCATTTGAACCCAAAGCACATTGTTCTCTAACCTCAACTAACCTCAAAGTATTGTCTCGTCATAAAACAGATGTATTATTCAACAGTGATTTGTAACTGTTCTGGAAGGCAAATTGTCATTTCATCTGTACATGCTGCAAATCTGTTCTGTGTTATCTTAAATGTCTCTCTTTCGTTCATTTCTTTTTTCACAGAGCGGAATAATCCTGAACCAAAGACATGATTTACACGCTAAACTATAATCAAGCACTTCATCAGGAAGCACTTAGACACTGACTAGAAACTGATTGAATGACTTGCCTGAACAGGCCACCAAAATGAAAGAACCAGTGGTAAGTTGAAGTAATGTTTTGCCAAATCAATGCATCTTGAGTTTCACACTGTTGTGGAATAAATGGAAACCAATGGCTGTCTGAGAGGTATTAAAACTTTAACACAGTATAGACTCATATACTATTTAAACTAAATGTGCTAAAAACATGCAACATTACTGATTTGGTCCTTTAAGGTAGAGCTGTACACAGAGGGGAGGAATGTAGTGTGTGAGGTTAATGTTCTGTGGCGTGATGTAGCAGGATGGAGGCTGTGTGTGTGTGTGGGGGGGGGGGGTTCACACTTAATGCATGGGTGACACGGTGGATCAGTGGGGCGTTTGACCAGCTGACCCTCTGCTGGTCTGCCCTGCCTCAGCATCCATCTGCTCGGCCTGCTGTCTTCAGACCCCCATGGAAGAAGTAGAAGCCATCTTTACATTTTAGAAATCAGAAGTTCTCAAGGTAGATATGAAGATTCAACTTGACTCCCCTTCTTGTGGATATACTTTTGGGAGGTAATGAACATTCCAGCCTCAAGAGGCTCACTTATAATTTTAGTTGGTTGAAGCTGCTGATGACTGATGCTAGCTACTTATATAAAATACCTTTAAATTTAGCCATCAACTTCAACTCATTTCAGGTTCATACAAGGTAACAGTCCCTATTTCCACCACAGATACTCATCAACTCATGTCCATTCATTAAAAAAAATCCCACACTGAAATAACTGCATGTAACAAATGTACATAAAGAGCATAGTATATATTATAAGACTTAAGTTATAAAGAAATGTACAATGTGCTGAGCGAGTGTACAGTTTAGGTCAAGCTGAGGCTTTAGAGGAGACTCTGCCTTACCACTGTATTCTTATGTTGCAGAGGTCGATGGGGATGAGCTATCTCAGCACTGATCGATTGCAAATGAGAACTGTTCAGACTGAGGCTCCAGCTGTCCACAGAATGAGGAGGGGAGAAAAAAAATCAATGAATGAATGCTTAAATCTCTCAGAGAAAACTCCTGTGCCTGGGAAGAATAAATTGTGGTTAAAAGTAGAATTATTTTAACTATTTAAACCACAGAATCTGAGAGATTAGTATATATCCATATGTAAATGATCCTAAAAATTGTTTTTTTTGGGGTCTAATAAAAATGTGTACTAAAGGTTAGGTGCCTCTGTAAGGTAAGTGGTTTTGAGTGAGCAGATATGGTTATGAGAATCAGTTCAGAGAGGAACAGCTCAAGAGACTATATTTTGAAAAGAAGTGACTTTGCTGTCAGTTCCACTTGCAGGCCTGTGTAGACCATGGGATACTCAACTTGCTTTGCCCAGGGCCACTTTTGCAAAATGACAAGAGGCCAGGGGCCAGGTAACAAACATTAATAATATTTATGAGATGTCTTGCGGTGGTAGCAGACGGGAACGCTGCACTAAAGCTGGCATGTTTTGACTCATTGTTATAGCGCCTGATAGTAACCACCTTGCATACAACTGATGTCATTTGCCAAATTCAACACAGACGTTTGGTGTGAGGCAGCAAAATAAAGGCAAATTCATCTGTCCGGCTTCATTGAACTGTCTGTTTTCATTGTCAACATTTGACATTTGCTGTCCTCACTCATCAAGAGGCAAATGTAGCTGCAGCAGCCCCAGGCAGGTACACGGGAGAAGTTTGCCCTCAGAGGTTCCTGTCAGGAAGACAGCCCCCAGCCAAGGGACTTTATTGGACATTTACTAATTGGCATAAATAAAATAATTGTGTGAATCCATTCATTTTCATTGTGAATTAGCAAAATGGCCAGCGGGCCACCCAACACCCTATTGCCTGGCAGATTTGACCCACAGGCCGTGAGTTGAGTACCACTGACCTAGAATATGAGTGAGGGTGAGAGAGAGTCAGACACATGCAGTCAGTTTGTGTGCTGTTATTGTTATTTCTAGTGTCTGCTGATAGTGGTCATAGTACAGTTACCTGGAGCTGGCAGGGAGGACTTCGTTACTGAGGCTGCAGAGGAGCTATTCATGGTTGTATAAGCAGAGCTGGAAATTACTAGTTCTGAAATTGTGTCATTTTTTATGCTTTCTTTTTATTGTTGTTTTTGTTTGGACAGTTAAATTGAATCCAGCTGTCACAGCCTATATAAAATGGCTCTTATTTTTGCTTCCATTCTTTACAATGTTCTCCACTCCAAATACTGTAGCCACTGTGCTTTAGAACAGTTCTAAGTTCTTTTACTCAACCTGCTGAGTAACCATTCAATGCTGTGTAATGCTAAACTAATACTTTTGTCATTTTATTTTTTTTTTACTTATATTTAATTTGTATTATTATTATTATCATCACCATCATTATTATACCCAGTGCGATATTGAATGAATCTTTATTTTTGTTATTTTTTTCCCCTGATTTTATATCTTTTTGAGTTTGTGACTTAAATAAAGTGAAATTTACTACAGGAAAGTTACATTTGTATTGTGGAATTACTTTTAATTTTTAAAAAAACACAACACACACACACTAAACCACACAGAGGAACAGGCGCCATAGACAACACGAATATTAAAATTCAATTTAACATATTCAAATTAAATTGCACTTTTTTCATACTACAGTTAGCTTGTGGTTGCTTTGCTATGTCAAATTGTGACGAACTAACTAAAGTGCTTTTTGCCATATAAGACTGTCAGGCACTCAGGCTGCTACGCTCCTTACAAATCCCACTCCCTCTACAACTGGCGCAGGCCCAGACCCTAAAAATGACCCTAATCCTGTTTTGAACCATGTTGAAGCTCTCGAACAGAGGCATTGATTAATGAAAGTTTGCTTGGTTTGGTGCACAGTCTGCGCCCCTAGCAGGCAATACCCAGGGCACAGACAGCCTAATGTGTAGGCTCCTCCTCCACTTTGAGTGGGCGTATTTGTTTCAGCGTGTTGAAAACAAGTGCATAGAATCAGTGTTCTGTGCGCTGCTGAACATGTCGACCAAAGGAGAGTATGACTGCATAGTGATCGGGGCCGGCATCCAAGGCTCCTTCACGGCCTATCAGCTGGCCAAGAAGAACAAGAAAACTCTTCTGCTGGAGCAGGTGTGTCACACTAAAATCAGTTCCATGAGGTTAGTTATGAACACGCACCAG
Source organism: Nannoperca obscura (assembly GCA_036024295.1). Taxonomy (NCBI): domain Eukaryota; kingdom Metazoa; phylum Chordata; class Actinopteri; order Centrarchiformes; family Percichthyidae; genus Nannoperca; species Nannoperca obscura. The sequence continues at coordinate 3,715 of JAVQJL010019183.1, read as the reverse complement.
AGAGGCTGCAGTGTTCAAACATCAGGTTGATTTTCCATGATCTGTGTCAAAGGTGGTAGAGCCTACATAGAAGAAGAAGTACTCATATTTACTCAATTAAAAGTAGGAATACCACAGCGTAGAAATACTTTGTTACAAGGAAAAGTCCTGCATTCAAAATGTGACTTAAGTAAAAGTTCAAAAGTATTATTAGCATCAAAATAGTAGAAGGTAGAGTAGAAGGTCCAAGGTTCAAGGTTGAGCTTTATGCAATGCAGGATTGCAACATGAAGTGCAGTGGTAGCCCCCTGCCCCAGCTGCACACAGACAGTTAGGATAGAATAATAACAGTAAAACAGGCAATGCAATAAAACAAAGTATATCAAAATTAGCACTAAGGGAGGAATATAACGGAAAACTAAATACCTAAATACAAAACCTTGGTGATACCAGAGGTGAGAGGAGAATGGCCAGACTAGTTCGAGCTGATAGAAAGACAACAGTGACTCAAATAACCACTTGTTCCATCCGAGGTGTGCAGAATGCATCTCTGAATGCACAACACGTTGAAGATAATAAATACTTTTCAAGTCAACTACCTCCAAATTGTACTTGCACTTTGCACTTAAGTAAATGTACTTAGTTACCTTTCCTCACTTTACTTAAATCTTAGGTCCAAGCTAGTGTGACCTGTGAAAGTCATAGTCTGCTGCTTGGCTTCCTGTGTGGCCAACATCAGTTTACTAGTCTGCTTTGATTAATCTCACAATCTTTTTTATTTGTTATTTAAATTTAATTTGTGTGCAACTTCATGGATATAAAGCATCACTGTGGCAAAAAATTAATTAGGATGAACATGTATTTACAGTGCGTAACGACGCAGTGTGTGGATATACACACAGTATTATCTTTTTTCAGGGACATTGACTTCTCAAAGATCACTGATCAGATTAACCAACTTGGGGTGGGACCCTGCTGAGCCCTGTGTTTTTCCCACTCTCTGTGCATAGTGTATGTACTAGTTATTAGTTAGTGGTAAGCTCTGTTTTGTTTAGCAGAATAAAGCATGTAAGCACAATATAAACTGGAATCATTTGAAGTGAAATGGTCTGAACTCGGGGCCCCTCCATAAGAAGGTTCCTCGAGATGATGTAATGATGCAGGTGCTGGAATTTCAAAGATATAATGAAACTCACTGAAGCAATTTTCCTTAATGTAAATCTTTTGCCCTCACGTCTCATGGTCACGCTGCCAGCTCTCTTGTTTGCTCCCTGACTTTTTGTTTGCAGTCTCCCCGAAAGTGAAGACAAAACATTTGGATCGCCCCCTAGTGGCTGGCTGCAGTATATGTCACAAGCCCCGCCTGCTCCATGTTAGTGCATGGGACATGGGCCAAACTGAAAAATCTAGTTACACGTCATATACATTTTTCCTGAAGATGTTTTCTGTCATTTTAGGTAGTTCTTATCAGGCTGTTTGTTCAAGTGTTCGTTTTTCTGATCAGTTTGGTTTGAATTGTTATGGTGGGTAATTGGGTTATTTGATGCAACAAAAAGGGGGCGTAATATAATGATTGACAACTGTGAGTGTACTCATGATTGATTCAGGCTGGTGTTTAGGCGTGACCTCGATACCGCAGCTCCACTGCGGATCACTATGTGCAGACTCAAATGACGTCACCCGCACAACGGGGCAGCTCCCAGATCCGGGGTATTTTGGCTTCTTACAACGGGAGGAAGTGGAGACGCATTGTCCTTCTTTATATACATTCTATGGTCCTAATACAAACCTCATGAGCGGGTGTTTTCAGGGGTGCATCCCCATTGCTTTGTTTTTGAGTGACAGCTAAGTGCCTTTATTCATCTTAGAGGAATCCAGTGAAGTTAACTAGAGGGTAGTGAATGTCCGTGTCCTCAAAACCAAAACTCGAGCTTGCAACAACATTTGGGGCACTGAACTGTCAATCAAGAAAATCCGACGCTCTTCCTCTGGAATGCTTCCAGTGGACATTAGACATCTGATGGTGACGTGACCAAACTGTGGCAGTAATGCTCTCTGGTGCTCAGCCTTCCCAGAAGAGTGGACGCTGTTCCAGCAGCAAATGAATGCTCTATTGGTTTTGGAATGGCAAGTATAACTATCACATATGGGTAAAATGTTTGGCAGTCCACATACCTTTGGCTTTTTTGTTGCATGTTATTCTCAAACTATTTCATTTGAACCAGGTGATAGCATGTTCGTCTCTTCCAGTTCGTCCTGCCCCACACCCGAGGGAGCTCCCATGGCCAGACCCGCATCATCCGCAAGTCCTACGAGCAGGACTTCTACACCCACATGATGGAGGAGAGCTACGAGCTGTGGGCTCAGCTGGAGAGGGAGGCGGGTGTCAAACTTTACAGGTAAACAGTCGGTGGAAAACACAGAAAGAAAAAAAACCATTAAATGGAACATAACAAAAGCTTTGCCAGAACACAGAGATTTGTCACATTCAAGGTGCTATTTACGCACAAGAGCAGCAACTCAATCTACGGGAACCATAAATGCATGACTTTCTCATTACCTCTGGTGTCACTGAATCACCCCTTGACAGCTCCCATGCCTTTGAATGTGGAACAGCAGCTTTTTTCATCTCGCTAAACCTCTGATGTTCTGACTTGCACAGCGTGCAGGAATTTGTGTGTTTATAAATACGACAGTGGCATCAAACTGTGAGCAACCTTCCAGCTGCACTTTAACTTTCCTGGTCGTATTACCTCCGAGCAGCCACGTTTGTTCTCAGTAGCATAGAGCTGAATAACACATTGCTTCATTACTCATGTCTCAGGGTAATAGTTCGTGGTACCAAGCCACGCCCACATTATGTTCCCAGAAACACAGTGCGCCTCCCCATCCCCTGTGCACCCGTCCGCAGCTCATGACTGATGGGTCCACATCTGAAGGCCACCTGTGCCCTTGGGCGGGCAAAAAAAATGTTTGCATCACGATGAGAAATGTCCAGGCGAGGCTGCTGCGGTGCTGCTGCCTCTGGGACAGATGGAGCAATAGAAAAAAGGGCTGGAGCAAAGCTAAAATCTACCACGCACCTTTTTTTATTTCCTCCACATACATGTGTGCACATCCACCAGCTGAGCTTGTGCTACCAATCACCCAGTGTGACATGTCAGACTAGATGAGGTATCATATTTACGATCCTACATACACTCGCGTAGCTTTTCCTTCCTTCGTCACACACTCGTAAACACACAAGCACACGGGGAGACATGGTCATAAAATGTTCTGATGGATGGCTGACGCCTTTGGCTGGGGCTGTATGTGCCTTATGGCTGCTGACAGATGTCAAAGCAGCCTTTAGAAAACACTGCTGGCAAAGGGCGAGTTGGCCATCTATCAGGCAGATTACTGAATTAGACCTTGTGTTTCACAACCTCTCACTCTGGGACTCAATAACTCTGGAGCTGCTGTGAGCTGCTGTATTACTGGCCACTGGTCATATGATGTCACTGTTTAGATCCGTTCAGAGGTTAATTCCCATTTATTACAACTTTGGCCCATCACTCCTGCTAGGGTTCATCAAGTTAATTGTTGAGCTCTAGTAACACTAATTATATAAGGGAACTTTGTGTAAGGTAATACTTTTAACACACTGACTTAGATTTCCCACATAATAATGCCATTATTATTATTATTATTATTATATTATTTATGTATTATGTATTCTTTTTTATCTTCTGCTGTT
>JAVQJL010019180.1:0-41938 GCA_036024295.1 Nannoperca obscura | reverse complement strand
TTGTACTTTTTTTTTTATTTTAGATTTGTTCTGTAGAGACGATTTAGATATGATGTTAGTCATATATATATATATATATATATATATATATATATATATATATATATATATATATATGTTTTTCACACGTCTAAAGGGATGACAGGCGCCATAAACAATCACTAGGACTGAATGTGGGGATGTATATGGATGGACAGAGCGATGTGGGAAGAAGAGGCTACATATCAGAGGAACATAAACAAATACAGGATGGATAAAGATGGAATATTCAGATGAGGAGATTTCCTTATTTCCTTATTTGATGCTAGCTACAAAAAATATAAAGAACTCTAAACTTTGTGCAGGAAGATGGAGTAAATATGAAATATTGTGGCAACAATGTGGTGTTGATTTTGAGGTGTGTATCCACCATATCCATCCGGTCTTTCTGCTCCTGAATCAAAGACAAAGGCGGGCACTCGTGAGTCAAGAGTTGGCTCTTTTATGTGTCATGATTAGACACATGGGTCATGCCTGGGTCTCACAAAGTGGTAATTGGTAGTGGTCTGTTGTTTACAACTGAAATGAGTAATTTCAAACAAGGAGTGCAATGGTTAGCAGTGAGTCAGGAAATAATATCTCTCTGAGAGCACTAGAAAAAGAAAAGGCATTTGGAAAAAAGCAGAAGACTTTTGTTGATAAGAGCAGAGGCTGAGTGGAGACAAAACACGAGTGCAAATGATTTTTAATTATTTTCTGAAAACAAGCATGAGGTTGAAATTGAAATGATTGTGAGTGGGGTCTGATGGGCACCGGCAACTGTAGAGTTGCATGCTTGTAAAGATTTTGAGGCCTGTGTGGGGAAGTAGACGCACAGCAAGTAGAAGTAGAGTTGCTCGTAGTGACAAAAGGAACAGCAGGGACTGATCTGAAGAGCTTGACCTTGACTTGGAAGTGTGGGGTGCAGATGCGGACATCTGACAAGGAACTGCATGTGTCCTGTGTGATACCTGTAAGATAAAAACTATTATATTGTTGAATCTAGTGTTGAGAGTGGGATTCAAGAGTTTGTATTGGTTCAAATTACAGATGACAAAAGTTTAAATCAGTTGTCCCAACATTATTACTTTAAAATGTAAAAGCAGTGCAAATCCTATCCATGTATATACACTGGATCAGCCAACATTATGCAGGAAATAATTACTCACAATCAAAAAAAAAGATTGGAAGTAGTGGGATTTGGATGGACAACAAAAGTTATTGGACAGAGTGGGGACATGAGGACATAAGCAGTACCAGACAAGGCGTTAGAAACTATTATTCCTGTGTCACCTCTAATGGAGAGTTTCTTTCAGCTGGGTGACCACAGTGTCCTTTCTTGTGTCATTTAAGTCCTGGCCTGGCCACGTCTGTCTCTTGTCTTCTATAATAACATGTCAAACTACCATTAAAAAGTTTCTACTACAGTATGTAACAGTTTTTATGTAACTATGGTGCTGTCAAGGCTGTCGTGGTGTGAAAAAGAATGTTTGGTTGTGATAAATGTACACATGATGGTAAAGGGCACAAATCATACTGGACAAAAAAAAACTGGAGAGGACTCAAGAGAAGGGACAGAAAACCCCCACAAAAAATAGCAGATAAATCCTAATGGAACATATGTACAAGACCCTCTCAGGACGAGGAATTAAACTGGACATGGGAAGGAAAAATAATTGGACACCTGCTGAGATATGAAAGTGAGTGACTTCTTGGATTAGCTTACCCTGCTTAGTGGCCAGAGTCTCTAAGTCACGTGATGTGTTCTGGGCCCAGAAAGACTTTTTCCCAAGAAAACCCTATAACAGCATCTGAGCCATTTGGTCAAATAGAAATAAAATGGCTTCATTTGAATTGCACGGAGTTGACGTTGCTGCAGTAAATGAATCTACACTTGGTCCAAAGCTGCTATGGTCACAGTCTTGGTCTACCAAGTGTAATAATGTAACGTGTGCTCAATTGTTTTTCTCTCTCTATCATCAGGGTTTTTATTTAAAATAAATAATAATATTTATAAAATAATTTATAAAATAATTATAACGTATTTCTACTATCCTAATAGTGCATCATAATTACTGTGAAATATCTCCAAAATAAATTTAGTAATTGTTTCGCCCGTCCAACCTATCAGCAGATAGCTTTGTCATGACCATGCTTAGATAATGACCATTATCTATGTTATGATTGTGTGTGTGTGTGTGTTTATAATTGTGTAAATCTCCAGGGAAAAACAAGCATAAAGCACAGACTCCAAGGTCCTTATTCAGATTCCTGTGTGTGTGTGTGTGTGTGTGTGTGTGTAATAGGAGTGTGAATTTATATGGTGTCTAGTGTGCATGTGAGAGTTTGTGTAAGCTAGATGCCTTGTTTTTTTAGTATGTATGAGTGTGTATGTATGCCTGCGTCAATTCGTGTGTGTGTGTGTGTGCTAGCAGAAGCATCTTGTATATGTGCACCTATTATGTTGTGTGCTTGTGTGTGTGTCTTCAACCTTAATTTGATGTCTAAATAAGTGGTTCCTGCCCCCAGGGGTTTCCTGGCAATATATCACCGTGGCAACAATGGAACTGCCATTGTCATTGTCCCCGGGGACCAGCCGCTTGCCCGCTCATGCATGGCCTTGTGGGAAATGCAGACCTGCCGAACAACGCACCGACGCTAAATGATGCGTACACACACACACACACACACACACACACACACACACGCACACTCTGATGTGTGCTCACATGGAGTCTCCAAGTTGCTCATTTATTTCTCTTTTCATTTCTTGATGTTCACCCTTTTTTTGTACTTCCCTCTCTCCTTCTTTACATCTTCCTCACACTTTCCTCTGCAACACTTCACTCTCCCCAAGGTGAGATATTTGACAGTTGCTTTAAGTTAATTGGTTTGTAGTGAAGTGCCCAAAACAGCACGAAGGGTATATTGAGAAGACCTTGGAGAGATCCACTTAGGGATGAGGGGAGACGGACAGAGAGAGAGAAAGACAGACAGGGGAAAGAAGAAAGGAAACAGACTACTACAGGAAGCTGTGTAATGGAAGAACGGACCACAGTCTGGACAGAGTCTCCTGCCCTCACTATTCAGCTACGCAGGGATCAAAACAGTATGGGTTGAAGGCAGGAATGAAAGCCAACTGTAAAAGTGTGAAAACAATATTGGTCAACAAATTCAATGATCGTGATGGAATCAGAATAAACACTGTACCACTGTAAACAAGAGACTGACCAACGGTATTGTAAAGCAAAAACGAATTAGTAGATGGAAAAGAAAACAAAAGTATCGACAAGCTACAGCTCCCAAATGATGCTTTGTACAAACCTGAAGAGTAACTGAAACCTACAACGACTGGACAAACCACATATAAAGATCGTTTCAAGCAACTTTAACAGATTTTTTAGTGTTTGACAGTCAGAAAGGAGCATAGAGCTTATGACTGAATAAACACACTAAACAACACACTGGTTGTTGTAAAATGAAATTCAGGTAAAGCTGTTTGTTATGTCTCCATTTGGGGATTTTAGTGAACAATAATGAGTCAATGAGATCTGTAGTTTTTCCTTAGATTGAATCCACTGCGTTACATTTCATGTATTTATACAACATTAGCAATACATTTCGCTTGTTCTAATGGTAATAGAACTCTACATGATGGAGACTAAACAAACAAAAAAACAAACAAGACAATATCCCCACAGGCAGCATTTGAATTTAAGTAGTTTGATTTCCCAGTGTGGATTTAATTGAGTAGTACTTCTCAAAAGCAATTAAAAAAACAAACTTAAGCAACAAAGACGAACGGTTACATTACATTTTCTCTGCTTGTAAGCCCCTTCATGAGAATGTTACAGTTTCCTGAATCCAGACTGAACTGGACCAGGCCGTGTTCCCTTTTAATTTGAAAACTCCTCCTTGTCACTGCCTAAACAAGATAATTAAGTTTCCGATCGATCACTGTTAAATCAAGTTCAGGTTGCAGTTTGTCTGACTTATGCGTCTTTCTCAGTTTTTTCAGAGGATGCCAGATGAATGAACGGATAAACATATACAGAGTGCGTAGTTCAAAGAAAGAGAAGAGCACTATTTAAAGTTTGGTTGAGTGACAATTTACAGTGGCACACAGCGATGTGCTAAAATAAACTTGTAATCAGTCATTGTTAGCGGAGATCATTTTCTCTCTCTCTCTCTCTCTCTCTCTGTCTCTCTCTCTTTGTCTTATTTTCTAAACTCTCAGACAATCAGCTCAATTCACCTTCCAAAACAAATCTCTCTCAAGCCTTGCAATCAATTAGCGCACTAGGAAATCAATTAGGCCCATTGCTAAATGAGCTATTAATACAAAGCTGACAAACAATGGGGCACCATATATCATGACGAGAGCTGATGTTTTTAATTAGTGCAACATTTAACACGTGTAATTATGAAGACATAATGAAGAGATATGACCGCAAAGTAACTCTGTTGTTGAGTTCCTTGGAGATGTGTGTTAAGTGTGTGTGTTTTTGTATGTGTGTGGAAGTTAAAGAAATATGTCAAGGCTATAACAGCTGCAGTCATGTACAATAGGTATAAGACACCCCACCTATTTGCTAATCACTTAGGATAAATTAATCAATTAAATAGTTTTTAGCCTTTTTCAACACCTGAGTAGTTATTAAGACATCAGACTTTTTCTGTGAACTATTCGAAAAAGAAATTGTTTTTTGTCTTTTTATCTAATTAAATGTTACAAGGAATAATGCTGGGTTGTTGGGTCAATTAATTAGTTAAAAAGCAAACTTTATTTATGAAGTATAAAACTTTTAATTTTTATACTTAATTATTAATTTAGTAATAATAATAATAATTAGTAATAATTATTATTAATTCAGTGTGCTTTACATTCAAGTTAAAGTTGTTACATTGAGAAGTTAAGGAAGGTCAGGCCCTCAAAAGGGTCAGAGGGGGTCACAAGATGCTTATTGGATCATATTTTTAAGGACAATAATTCAAATAAAGCAACAAAAAAAAAGTTTTACTACCAACATAAAAGGTCTCAAAGTTTCAAAGCTTTCTGCCAGAAAAAAAACCTATGGTAGGTAAATTATTCATCTTTTTAAAAAAAAAGTAATTCTCCTTAAAGTAGTATGATTTGAATGTATTAAATCCCAAAATTAATTGTTAGCTAAAACCCCATAATTCACAGAAACAAAATACAAGGACAAGGACACGACCTCAGCATCCTCAGTGGTAGCTTGGGCAAATACATATTTCTTTGCTTTATGGTGTCACAAGCGAAAAAGGTTGGCAACCAGTGATCCACAGCATCACCGCAGAGCATTTCTGCCCCGAGCAGCCGCAGTGTTGCGGTGAGTGAGTGACTGAGAGAATGAGAGACAGAGATGGAGGAGCATAGCAAGACAAAAAAAAGAGCAAAGACACAGAGAAGGTGGTGATAGCGGTGTAAATATGTCACTGTGGCGGAGCTAGGAAGCAGGGGAGTTGACCTTGGTCATAGTTTAAGACCTGTCTGTTATCGAGCTAGCTAGCAGCTCTGAGAGCAATTTGTCTGCACGCTGCCGTGTATTTCTCTCTCCGTCTCTTTCATTGTGTCTCTTTCTTTCTTTTTGTCTCCTTGGTCCTCCCTTTATCTGACTAATTCCCTTTCACCTCTTTTATCACTCACTTCAGAATTCAATTCAAAATCCTTGTTATCACTTTGAAAGCTTTGCATGGTCAAGTTCCCTCTTACATTACAGAGTTACTACAGCCCTGGGCTTGTTAGTTGTACCTCGCTCCAGACTTTAAATCAAGTGCGCTTGGCTTTATGCTTTTGAAGTCGTGGCTCCCAGACTTTGCAAATCACTCCCACAGGAATTGATCTCTGTGGACACTTTAAAAAAGCAGCTCAACACCCACCTGTTTAGACTTCAGTTTTTCTTTTAGTCATTTCTATATAATGTCTTTTGCTTGTAGTACTTGTTTCCAATGACTTCTTTCTTTACAAAGAAGTGCCATACTATAAATATATGTATTTTTATCTAATAATACAAACTGACTAATATACTCTCTTTTTGCCTGCCTCCTTTTTACAAGCTCATTTATTCGTGTACACATGTAGAGACATACACATGCATAATTGTGCAGTCACTTACAAACTGACATATTCACACTTCATGTACACAAGTCTGAATATATCCAATATATATTACCTACTTTATTGCTTGTCATATTTTTCCTTCCATGTTTAGTTACTGCACACACATTGGTAAGGCCTTTCTAGGGTAAAAATAACATTGCACAGGTCTGATGTACTTACACACACATACGCGTAAGCTCTGAGAGTTTGAGAGTGGACAGACAGATACTGGTAACTTGAGTAAGATTGCAGGTCAACAACAACACAGTATGACACTGCTTCATGGGCAATCTTCAGTGATAAATCACATCCTCTCTACGGTGAACATGGGTTTATCAGGGTTGTGGTACATGGTATCGGCTTAGCCAGAGAACCTTCAAGTGAGGCTCTGTTAAACAAATCCTTGTGTTATGAGAAGTGTGTAATTCACATTTTGTGGTACTTAATTCATGATTGGTGATAATGTCACTGTGGAGCATTTAGCAGTTTTATGTCTGTCTTCAACTGTAATGTCTTTTGTTGTTACCGCAGATTCAAACCAACATGCTTTTTTTCTACTCTAAGCTACAATTCATTTAACAATTGATTTTACACATTCCAAGACATAACACACACACGTAGACATTACTCTGACTTCTTCTTTGCTTCTGCTTTTCTTCTGCTTAATTACGGTTCCAAGGAAGGGCAATTTTCCCTCCAAATTGCACACAGACCCAATATGACACACGCTTCCTTGTGTATTGCAGAATCTAAAGTATCTACACATATTTTTAAACTGTGTTAATTAGACTTTGTGACTGTGAAGTGATAAGTGGCAACATTTCAGTCTTAATCACAGTTTCCAGAAAGCTTCTGAAGACCATATTTTTCACACACACACATACACACACACACACACACACACACACACACACACACACACACACACCCACACACATCTCCTTATTTTTTGTCTGATTAAGACTAAATATGCTACAAAGCACCATTTCTAAAGACTTTGTCCAAAACAGATGTACAAACTTATGCCAGACTGAGTAACAGCCTACATGAGCCCAACTGCAGGAATTTAATCTGCCCCTAAAGAAACTACTTTCCCTGTTGAGGTACCTTCACTTGTTCACCTCTAACAGCTGAAAAATGTGCATAAAGACCATGAATTCAAGCTACTTAACTCAGACAACTGGAGTGCTCTGGATCAACTGATGTGTCAGCTTAGCTTCCGCAATACTATCACCAGCTCAGTGGTCTATTTAAAATGCTGCTGTTTCTTCCTGGTCCATCCCCTTGGGGGTTGCATTGATCTCTCCCCGCTCTCGCTTTTTGCGGTCTTTATATTAGCCTTCACAGGGAGTGATATGAAACAGAGCCTTCATGGCAAAATAAAATCTATATTTACATGTATTCTCATTATAATGTTGCTATTCAATTACTGACTGACTTTTTAATCTAATATGCCCTTGTCAGCACTGGGCTGGTACGCAGCAGTGTTCTTGAATTTGAAAGTAAAAAATGTTATTTAGGAGGCGGCAGAGTTAGAGAAGCATTATTGTGACCAGAGGGCAGCCTACACAAATCCTGGACAGACTCAGTTAAATCTGCAGGGAGAGTGATTGAGAAAGCTCTCTTACCACCTTGATAATGTCTCTGGGAGCTCAGCTGCTAATTAAGTCAATGCTCAAAGGCACAATGATAGTTGCCCTGGTGAGGCTGCTGAGTGCTCTGAAGTCTGACAAACTTGGCCTCCAAGCAGCAGCCTGTTCTTCAGTCCAGCAATCCTGTTTCCTCCAAACATTCAGCTCAAGGCAAGTCCATTGTAAAATGTGTTTGTATGTTTTGTCACCTTTTAAAATTTTTTGAAAATTGACTCTTGAACATTTTAGATATTAAAGGTTCCCCTGGTCATTATGGATACTTCAATCGTCCTTTCAGCCTACTAATTGCATTTAACATAGAAAAACTGATGACATTACCTAGTTGTTTGTATTGGAGCGGCTTTAAACCCTCAGATTTGGCTTATTGTCTCTCTTGCACCACATTTCAGATTAGCTCCTGAACTTCTGTTATGAAAGGGGCTTTTTCCCTTTTTAAATCTGAAAAGCTTAAACACTAGTGAACTCTGTTCTCTTGTAAGCTAGATATGTATCCATTATACTACTGGCTAGTAAAATGTCAACACTTTATCTCTGTAACAAAGATAAAGTATAAAACCATTTGCTAGCCTTCAGGAACTGCTGCTCCCATGAGGCAGTACTTCTGTTGCTATGTTTATATAGAATAGGATAGAATTTACTTTATATTTCACGAGAAAAACAGACGTTTTCCAAACATTTTTCGGAGCAAACATCCACCATAGTGTCCATTTATGGCATTGAAATGTAAGGTACATCTGTATTAGCTTTAGCCTTTCACCATCGTAGCTGCCACTACTTGCCTGGCAATGGCTATATGAATCTGTGAAACTGAATGTGTTCTATATGATAATGTATAAGACTGTTTGTAGCACTTGCACTATCTATTGATTGTGTTACCTTTCATTGCTGCGCTGAAGTTTGTGTAATATTGTAAATGTCAGAGCTGTTTTTCATTTTACATCTTTCACTCCCCCGGTCGGAGTGTGTGGCAATAAAATGAACATGAACTGTGCTTGAAGAGGGATTGAATCTCTTTCTAAATCTGTCATCCATACCCAGGTTGTGGGCTTATTCATGCAATTGTGTCTGCACATTCAGATTCAGATGTGTATGCACGTTGGGTCTATGCATGTATGTGTGTTCATATAAATATGTATCTGTATTTGTGCAGGTATCTGTGTGTTTATGTGGGGCTATAATGTGTGCATGTGTGTGTGAGAGGGGCCAGGATTAATGCATTGCTGTCACAGGGCCAAAGATGATGAAGTAGTCAAACCACAGGAAGATAGAAAGAATAAAAAGTCTGAATAAGAGAGAGAGAAAATGCAGACAGATGAAAGAGAGTAAAAAATTCAGGGCGAAGATATTCTTTCTTTTACAGAAAAACCTTAAGTTAAGTAAGAAAACTTTCCCAATCTCACCTTTTTGACCAGGTGAATAGTAAACAACAAATTATTTTAAATTTTTTTACCAACAGGGTTAGGGGTGCCTGGAAGACTAGAAGACCACATCACAAAACATAACTTGAAGAAATGCTATCATTACTATCACCGTACTTGTTGAACATGACCCAACGAAGTCCAGTTTCACTACTCTGCTAATAACAATTTGTGATGTGAAAAGTATTTAGTTGCATGAGAAGGCGAGCAAAGAGATGGCGGAGATTCTAATCACCACCCAAAGGTGTGACAGAGGCTGTCTTAGGTCCAATTCACTGCTGGATAATGAGAGAGGAAGTGTGAGTGTTAGTGTGTGTGTAGGACAAAGAGAGATAGAGAGAGGTAGAGAGATAGATAGAGGGAGAAAGAGAGAGAGAGGATTCCACAGTTAACGGGAAGCGTATCATCGGTACAGCTGGTGAACCTCTGGGTTGCCGGCGGAAACTCCAATCAAACCAGCTGAAGCCATCCCACTTCCTGATGCGAGTCCAGATTAAAACCCCCAGGAGTGACCTCAGCTGTCATTGACGCACACACAAATGCACGCACACCTAGGTATGTACATACGCATACACAGTGTGTACCATGACATGCACACACAAAACTGACTCTCACAATCACACACATGATCTGTGATGCTAATTAAATGCCACACACACACACACACACACACACACACACACACAAACGCATGTTTGTATTGACACAGTCTATGTACATCAAACACGTATACAGGTGCAAAATTGTATGAAAGCAAAAAGCAAATTACATGGACAAACCACTAATTAATCCAAACACACACACACACACACACGTAAATAAGCACCCACAGGTTTGGACATGAGAGTGCACACATGCATGCACACACAGACACAGACACAGACACAGACACACACACACACACACACACACACACCAAGTGTTAATTAAACATTGTGACAGGTGATGTCACTTCCCTGTGCCAACTCTGACAGAATTTGCATCCTGGTGCCCACTGTGTCAACCAGCTGCCACGTCTCTCGCTCACTCGCTCACACGCAGAAACACAAATTCTTCTCCAAACATGGAGTCTGCTAACATAATTAATTGCAATTGATTTACAATGCTAATTTCCAAGTTTGCTAAATAAGTTTAACGGCATCTTAGTGCTAGTCATGCATTAGCATTAAGATAGATAGATAGATAGATGGATGGATGAATGGAGAGATTGCACAAAAGCCAACGTACAGCTGAGGCTGCTGGGAATGACAAGTACAAGTATTAGGTCATTAAAACCAATAAAAACCTGATGGTGGCGCAAGATGTTAAGAGATCACTATTGTTAACTCTGAAGCACAAGAAAAAAGTGGGTGGACCACCAAAGTCAGTAGCATTCATTCTTTGACTGGCAATGCCATTCCTAGAGCCATGCCACTAGTGTGGCTGAAGAGTACAGTTAAGAAAGGTTTTCATAAATTAAAGAACTTCAATATTATGAACTCAAACTAAGAAAAATATTCAGCATTTGTGATTTAAATAGTATTCCGATGAGGCAGATAAAGGCAGAAACTGTAAATGCACTTCTTCAAGTCTTATGGACTTGTCAGAACAGTAAACACAACAACTAACAAGGCTGGCTGAACTCGACTTTGCTGATGGTGACTAGGTAATAATAATTACTCTAATTGAGAGTTCTTTCACTACAAATACCCTAAACATCTGATTAAGTCATTCACGAGACGTGCTGAAGACTTACCAACTGAGGACCAGCACAGGGTTTACTTTATATAACCTAAAAAACGTTGGAAATGAATAATTAGACATGGTAATCATTGCCTGGATTTCCAGTTGGTGATAATATATAAAGCCCTGCACACAGAAATGAGTACCAAGGACAGCTCCCTATACTGACAGAAACAGGAACAGGGCCATGGAGAACACCACAGAGTGCAGTCCTGATAAACAGGCGGTCAAACTTTTGTTCATGTTTGAACATAATGCCTCTGTTTTGCATTAGTATTTTGATGTAAAAGTCTTTTTTCCATCCTTGTGTTGTGAAGTGTTGCCTTGCCCTTTTTACCTGTTTTACCACCACTTATCTTTCATTAGTCTCTTCTGTCTGTCTCAGAAAGCCATCAGAATTGTCTTGGTGTGTGTGTGAGCGCTGTTGGAGGTTGTCTTTCAAAACATCTGCTGAGAGATATAAATGATGCACCTGAATACCTTATCTCGAGTGCCAATTCCTGCCTTCAAATACACACACACACACACACACACACACACACACACACACACACACACACACACACACACAAATAAGAATTGCCTGGCCACATCTCAGAGTCAGTTCATTTCACGTGGCGTGCAAACCTCTGCTTATATATTCCTGGAAGTTAACTCAGTTTCTAATGTGTGTGTGTGTGTGTGTGTGTTTTCGTACATGTCCGTCTGTGTGCGCACGCATGGATTTGTGCCTCTCCATGTTAATAAAGCCTACAGATATAGCTGTCAGCTTGCTGTGTTGATTTAGGCTCAAGGCCAAATGCTCCAATATCCACCCTGACTTGCTGTCTCTATCTATCTACATCTTTCCATCTGTCTCCCTCTTCTCTCATCATTCCTATCTGTCCGCATCTGTCTCTCTGCTCTGTCTAGCTGTATGTGCATCTGGCCGTCTGTCTGTCAGTCTGGGTGTCTCTCCGTTCTCTTACAACTAATTCCACAGTGAAATTAATGAGAACGTCCTTCATAGAGGGTGTTTTTGTTTTTTGCAAAGATGTTTGGTGGGCAAAGGAAAAAAAAAATTCACCTGCAAATACTCACTGCACTGTTAATTCTTTTCAGCAACCCCTCAGAGAACTCATGCAATGGTTTATGCATTCAGCTGTGGTTTGCAAATGTAGTTAATAAAGTAGTAGACATTGGCACAATAGTAGCAGCAAGAGAGAGGGAAAAAGAGCAGTAACAGATTAAATACTAAACATGTGGTATGACGGAGAAATTGCCCATCTTTGATTTTTCCATGACGCATTCTCCCCTGCTTAATTGTTCATTAATAGTGCAAAATTAAGTGCAAAATGGTAGGATCCGTTTCTCTTTTGTTCTAATAGGTGTAACAGTCATGTATTGTTGATGTTTTATCATACTATCAATATCTGCTGTCCACGCCTCGCAGCATGATGTTCCAGTATCTGCATTTGGACAGTTATTGACAGTAACAAGACCAATATACCCCAAACAAAGAAAATGGGCTGAGAAATGCAAGGTGCCGCAGTAACAGCTGTTTTCAGGGTGGACAGTCCTTCAAAGTCATCTCACTCAAGATGAAGGAAATTGGAGCAGTGTGCAGGGGAACAGTGACCAATGTACATGTGGTAAAGACTTGAGATGGTAAGATGATGATAAGATGTTTTTACAACTTTTACAACATTTCCTCCAGACGATGATGACTCATTACATGTGTTTGTGTAAAGGAGAAACTCCATCAAGTAGTAACATTTTGAAACCTCGAAACAACATGAAAGACATTTGGCTTATTTCAAGTGAGTGCAGTGATGTTGCTTACATGTATGATATGGAATTTGGCCTCAGGGAATGTTTGTCATTTGCAGCTAAGAGCTGTGCGAGACCAAAGATGAACATCTTAGCATTGCTGCACACTGAAGTGAACTCTAGGGCACTGGAAAGTGGAGACTGGACTTGTTAAAAACCTAGAAGACAGTGTGTGGTTCCTTGTGATGCTTGTACCTAAGAACTTGAAAGAGTGGACAGGAAGCCAAAAACCAAGGGATGATGCTTGCTTGTACTCACTGCGAGTTTTAGGGCAACAGGGAACAGGGTAGTGGGGGCTGAGGACACAGGAAGAAAGACAGCCAGCAGTTAAGCAGGTGGAGTTCTGGTCATTGGTACAACCATTGGGCCAGTCAGGAGGGACAGGCCAATAACTAGCTGAAGGGGAAACAGGGGGAGGATAGTCAAAGGGCAAACAGGCAAAAGGCCAGCCAGCAGGAACACAGGCAGAGGGAGAGCTGTTGAACTGCTAGATTGTTACTTGCTTGGGGTTTTGTACCCCAAAA
This sequence comes from Nannoperca obscura, assembly GCA_036024295.1. NCBI lineage: Eukaryota > Metazoa > Chordata > Actinopteri > Centrarchiformes > Percichthyidae > Nannoperca > Nannoperca obscura. The sequence continues at coordinate 28,674 of JAVQJL010019180.1, read as the reverse complement.
CAGGATGATGATTGACAAAGGGGAAACAGGGGACACAGTCGGGAGGGAGAGAGGGAGGGAGGAAGGTAAGGCATGAGAGGTTTGGTAAAGTGAAGCTACAGAGACTTGGTGAGTTTGAGGCTTAAGAGCAAGGAGAGGGAGTTGAGGGAGGAGCCAACACCATGAGATGGCGACACTGGTATACACATGTTTATTTTAATTTTGAGAATTGGTAATTTACTACATTTACATACACATGAGAAACTGGGAGGAAGCAGGTTATTCGGGAAATTGGATAACACATTTACATGCATTGCAGTAACATGTTTACGATAAAATCCATGATTACATTTAGGTAAGTCATTTTCTCTACCCCAGTGCCTTATTTTGAAACCATAACTTATTTATTTTAAATGTATTACTGATGAGACCTCCTGATTTATTTCCAATATTTGGACTGACTGCAGTGAGAGCACAGGCTCTTGTTTCAATATGTTACAAATGTTTGAATTTTACACATCGGCAACTGTTCTGCTGTAGGAAACAACTTATTAGCCTTGTGGTGGCTACTGTTTCAGTGTTAGTTTTAGTTGGACTTTGAATTACTATGTTTTTGTCAGTTGTTAAATGGGGAAAAAAGGATTGGAAACCCAGGTACTGCAGAATACTGTATACACACACATTGGTAGTGATGATGATGACTGTTATCTATACTTCCCTATCTCGTATCATTTCTTTTTCTCCTATGGAACATGGGCCTGGTAATAAAGTGGCAAACCTGCACTTGTGATGACGACGAGGGGATGAAGGAAGCAGCGGTTCGCGGTCTTCACCCCCTTCCTGTAAAAACCTGACACCCTTGACCACAGCTTTCTTATCGACTTTCAGCTCAGCCTTTAATACCTTCGAGTGGCACCAGAGGATCAAGAAACTTCACCATCTCAGTCTGTCTTCATCTGCTCTGCGCTCAGCTTTACTTCTCAGTGTGTGACAGACTCCATATAGGCTATACCCTTCCCCTCTCTGTGCCACCATTTTTTCCCCCCAAGTTGTGTTTCCACGCATCTGTCCCTGGCTTTTTGATTACCCTCATGTGCTTCTTTCATCATCACAACATCCTTTTTTCCCACATTGCTCATACTCGTACCGGAGCTCTCCCTCTTGACCCGGCCCCCTCTTCTCTCTGTTCCATCTCCCCTTCTACATGTCTCACCTTGCCCTTGTCTTCACTGTCTCTCTCTCTGTTTTCCAATTTCACTCCCTCCCTCTCCTCTTGCTGTGTAAATCCCCTCTTATCCACTCCCAGTAACAACTTGCCGCATCCGGCCCTCTTGTTCCGTCACTATGGATATTTGTTCTAGATTAACCTCTCACACTCCCTCCCTCCCTCTCTCCCCTCTCTTGTTTCACACATCTCCCCTTCTTTTTTTCTTGCTCATTTGCTCTTCTTCTACCGTCTCTTCTCTCCCTCCTCTGGAGAGCAGCAGCGACATCAGTTTAACTGGCATCGCAGCGTCTAGTCCAATGAAATATAAATGTCTCTCTCTTGCTCATTTTCTTCCTCCATCTCTCCCCCATTTGCACAGAAAAAGAGAAAGAAGGACCCTGATGAGCCACCAGCCGCCGACCAATTCCAGGGGATGACACGCATGTTTGTGCCACACCGATTGCCGTTTGCTTTTCATCTAAAAAAGATTAGGCTCTTGACCTGCCCCCCCACTCCTCCTCCTCTTTTTCTTTCTTTTTTCCATTCTATTTGTCTGCAGATGGATTTCAGACAGAGAAAAAGTGTGTTTTCTATCTTGTTTCCTCATCTGTGACTTTTTTTTGTTTTTTTTTTACATTTTCCTTCTCTACCTTTATCTCCTTTCTTATTCAGTGCATGTGTTCAATATGTTGTCCAGACATCTGTGACAGCCTAAAATTGGTTGCAGGTGTTGGGTCGCAGGGTGGAGGACAGTTGTTTTAAAGTTGAACAAATAATAATAATTGCAATTAAAACTACTCTGACAGGGAATTTTATAAAACCAGTGGTGATAAACTGTACGTGTGAGTTTCTGTACCGCTTATCAAAATGATACAGTTTTGATGCCTTACGTTTTTTAAAAAAAATCATTTTTTATAATATAACAAATGTTGTCTGAACATGAGCAGAACTTAAAAAAATGACAGTCTAAAGTTGGTTTGATCAAATAAAAGGTTAACAAGAGTTCCACCCTGACAAGGCATTTGATGCTAACTTTTGGTACTTGATTGTTTTTGATACTCAGTGCTACAGACACACAGCCCTACTTGTCAAATATATATTCACCACCAGTTTTTATCATAAAAACTCATATCCTTTCTTTCTGTAACAATGTAAAATGTCATTTTGTTACAGTCTGTGTTCTTCCCATCAATCATGTTGTATGTCAAATATCAGTTTATGCGTCTACAGAGGAAATACAATTTTAACACAGTGTAATAATCTAAATAATTTAATATAAAGTGTTTTGAACAAAAGAATGACACTCACAATGTCAACAGCAGACATTCATTTCAATTAAGCTGTTTATACTCTTAGTGTCAATTTATGTATTTCAGCAACATATTGTAGATGTATGATGGATCTGACTGAATAACAAATGTTGAGAACATTTTTGAGATTACATTATGAATCAATGAGACTTTATGATGAGAAACCTTACGGAACAGTTCATGCGATATGATTTCCTCAATCATTTTCCTGAAAAAAGGTTTGTTTTGTGAGCAAGCGTTTCAGTTGGTTTTGAGAGCACTTGAACGATCCTGACTCAATGTTGACAACGATATTTTTCTTAACTGTCAATAGAGAGCAGACAGACTGAATTTATATATATATATATATATATATTTTTTTTTTTATTATATAAATGTTAGAGGAGGTGGGGATCAAATCACCAAACCTACAGTTAAAGGATGCCTGAGATTCATGAATGAGTAACTAGTAATCAGAAACAAAAAGTAAAATATTGCAGAAACCACTGCAAATAAAAAGGTCACCTTTAAAGCTGATTGGTTGCCATTTTAAACCTCAACAACAAGACAATATCAAAATGGGTATTATTAGAAATCTGCTTGGTTTCACTAGAAAAAAACAGCAATTCCACAAACAGCAATTGTGTGTCTGCATAGTTGTGCATGAACGTGTGTTTCAGTGTGTCTAATTGTGTAAAGATGTGTGTATCTAGAAATGTCTGTGTGTTTGCTGCACTTGGTAATTAAAGCAGTGTGTGCCAACCCAGTGACAATGTAATACCACTCTAATCATCCTCTGCTCTCCCATCTGTGTGCCCAACATGACTCTGTGACTCTCTCACTCTTACTCCTTTACTTCTACACTTCACTACAGCCTTTTGAAGGTCTGTCTGAAAGTGAGGACCCTGTCCAAAATGTACTCACTTTTCAAAAATGCCCTCACTCCCAAGGTCTAAAACTCAAAGTTGGTTCTCACAAAGATAGCTGTATAAGTAAACACACACACAAAATATATGTATTGGTTCAGTGTGTGTGTGTGTGTGTGTGTGTGTGTGTGTTAGAATTCACTTGAGAAAGACAGACAAAGAGTGCTTCTCAATGAGAGAGAGACATCCTGTAGAGATAGACAGCCAATTAGATGAAGACGAAGACATACACATTCCTGATTTGGGTATGGTACTTTATATGAAGATAGCGATTTAGTAAGAGATTTGAAAACATTGGGTGGTTATTTATGCCTTCTACCTTTTAACAACTGTGGACTAACTTAACCATCCTCATTCTCTGTGTCTCTTCCATGTTTTCCTCCCTAAATCGATCTGTTTCATGTCTTTCAATAATTGCTTCACCTCTCTCAGAAGAAGAAATGGAAGCAGCGTAAGGAATGTAGCTTCACTCATGCAAACACAAAGAGAAACAGAGGTGCTAACAGCTCAACATTGCAAAATAAACTAATCTAGATTGGGAAATGTGGGGGGAGTTCTTTAAAAGGCACAGAGTTGCAATTTCTGTAAATTACTTTTCGTTTATCCATTTCATTTCATTTGATGAAAAAATCAAAAGACGAGAAGTCCACATTTGAAAAATTCACTCCACTTCTTTTACTCTACTCGTGGCTCCTGCCCCTTCTGTCCTCTTGTACCTTCCTTCTGCTTCCCCTTGCCTCTCCTCATCTCCAACACTTGGAAATTGGATGGTCTAATTTGTAGCCGCCCACTCTCGACTGCTGTGTCCAACAGGCTGACAGTGTGGTGTTCAGCCTGTCGGACACAGCCTGTCAGTAGTATGTAATATTAATAAGTGGGAAAGCTTAAGTTCCAGCCTCAGAGGCAGGCTTGCTTGTCTCTCCCTACCAATGCTACCACAGAGTTACCTCACGTTAGAAATGTCAACAGTCAGAAGGATGTTGGGGGTTTATTAATTGTCTGGGGCTGTAGAGTGAGGGTGAGTGAGTGCGGTTTGGATTTCTTCAGGGATTTAAGGTGGAAGAGGAAGGGAATAGAGATTTCGGGACTGCATGTTGGAACAGCGCACTTTGACTATAATGGTTACTGGTGGATTATTCAATACAAATGTACTGGTTTCTGGAGTGACAGCTGAGCCTGAAGTGGACTACATGCACAGGCTAGGAACTATTTTGGGACAAATACTACTACTACTACTACCTACTGATTTCTAACACTAAATGTTCATGATATTTTTACATCCATGTTCATTTTGAATTGAAGACAAAAAAGCTAGTTCTGGCTACTGAAGCTTACTGGTTCAATTATTGCTTATAGGTTAGGAGACTGGCAGCAATGAAGATACATAATGAAGGAAAGAGGAAGGTCTACAATCTGAAAAAACGTTCTCTGCCAGCTTTAGCAGTTTATTACTTTGTTGGCCCTAGACCGAGCTCCGCATTTAATCAATGTGATTCATTTCAAGTTTACTTTTCCACAATTTTCTCCCAATTTGGAGTGTCCACTTACATGTGCCTTGTGGTCATGTCACTGCTGGCTCCACTGTTGAGGAGGTGGGAAATAGCAGTATGCTGCTACACATAACAGAGCAGCCAAGCAGGAGGTGGCGTGACAACATGGTAAGCAACATGTGAAGCAACTAGGTTTGGCTGCGAAAGTGGGAGAGATGTCATCCCCTCACATCCTTTCAAATGTCTGAATTATGGGGGTTCATTCTTCACGCAACTGCATTCATGGAGAGGGAGGCAGTGGGATGGCGGTGATGGCCGGCTTTTTGCCTCGTCTTTGAGTGTTTAGAACAAGTATAAACATTTTTGCTTTTAGATGAAGTCAGACTGCATGTCATAGTTTGTTTCAAGCAAACTGAAGTCTTAATTATTCTGTTTTTCACTTATTTCTTCCTCATTCCTCCTCTCCATCTCTGCTATTTTTCCTATAAATTCTCCCTCTTTTCCGCAGCTTTTCTTTTTCATTTACCTTTTCCACCCTCTTCCCGGTCTGTTGATCAGCTCGGGGAAGTGGATCTCATTTAAGACTCTAATTCACAATTACATGGACAGGGGACTTAGGTTGACCCTGTAGTCTCTCTCTCTCTCTCTCTCTCACACACACACACACACACACACACACACACACACACACACACACACACAAACACACACACACACACACACACACACACACATACACAGACACACACACACACACACACACACACTCATGCACTCTTTCTTCCTCTTTTTCTCCCTAGCTTTCTCAATGTCACACACACACACACACACACACACACACACACACATATCTGCCTGGCTACTTCTCCCCCGTGTGATTTTTATAGTGAAAGGTTAATTTGTGTGTAAGGAGCCCAAGGCGATGACTAGGAACAAGGGGATAGAGTGAGTGAGAGAGAGAAAGCCAGTAAGAGAGCTAATTCAGTTCAGAAAAAGCACCCACTTTAAGGAAGAGAGCGAGAGAGACAGCAAGAGACAGGAGAGAGAGAGCCTTGAGCACTCAGAAGCGATATTTAATTAGCCTTGGATGACTAGCTGACTTGCTAGAAAAAGGCCACTCTCCCTGCACTCTTCTCTCCTGTCAAGTACCCTGTTAGTGAAACCTCCTCTGAGACAGATGGAGGGGGAGGAGGGAAGAAGAGACACAGAGAAAGCAACAGATGGAGAGAGAGAGAGATTGAGCGATGGAGATAAAATTATGGAAAGGGATAGAGGAGGAGAGAAAATGGAAGAGAGACCAGGAGATGGCCAATCATGTCAATCTTTCATATGTGGTGCTGCACACGGAAGACCTTTAAAGAGTTCTGCAATCTCACACAGCTGCTGGGACGACTGGAGACTCTAAGTCTTGTTCTATTTTACTGGACTGATTTTACTTTCTACTTTTACTGCACTCATAAAAAGGACTTGCTAAAATCACTTTTAGTTTTCTGTATTATTCAGACTCAAGAATCAAATTTTGTGAACATGTTAACATTGTATCTGTTAAACAGCCTCAAAACATTATCTTTGTATTAGCATGCTAACTTTGGCTCAGAGCACTACCATGTGTAAGAACAATCTCGCAGAGCCACTAGCATTGCTGTCGACTCTGCGTGTTACATCCCGTGTCTGTTTCCTGTTTTATTTTGTAGTCCCTGGTCTTGTGTCCTTGTGTGCAGTTTAGCTTCCTGTCATTGTTAGTGTCCCGCCCGTTTGATTTATTTCACCTGTGTCTTGTTTCCCACATTGAGTGTTTCCTATATATAGCAGTTGTTTTCTTTTGTTTAGTGTTCGTTCCCAGTCGTTTCTCACTGTTCTCGGCTGCCACGTGTTTGTCTTCTGTTGGATTCTATTCTTCTGATGGACTTGGCTGTTGCCTTTATATACCTGAGTGTAGGTTTTCTTATTAAATAAACATTTTTGTTCCACTGGAACTCCCTGTACTTGGTTCTTATCCATGCTGCCATAATGACACATTGCAACACTACGTCTTGTTCAACTCTCACCCAACAACTCTGCAATCGTACAGCCAGCTTGATTCAACCAGTGATGTGAATTCCCCTCCCTTTTGCAGCCATGTGGTATTATTGTTGTTCAAGCATGGCATGTTTATTCATTGGATTCCTGCACTGTATGATGCGTCTTACGTTTTTGGTGTGATGGAATTGGAGCAGTCAAAATCCCATCTCTGTAATTTGTGACAGTAATTAGAGAGTGCTCTTATCTCATGCAAATGACCCATTGATATTGCAGATGTCCTGTGTTAACCATTACTTACACACTGTCCTCAAGTGTTTCCATCCAAATATTGCTTTTCTCTACCCCCGCAGCCACGCCCTCTTTCTCCCTGTCTGTCTACCTTGATAAATTGCAGCTGGTTGGGAATGCGCATCCACAGGGAAATGATAAATATCCATAAAGAATGGATTCACAATCTTCAAACAGCACTCTACAAGACAGCTCTCACCCCTGAGGAAATACTTCAACTCTATTTCTCTCACATGTTTTCTTTCTCTGTATCTTATTCCCTCTCTTTAAGAAACCTTTTAAAAACTTTTCTCCTTCTGTCTACACACATTTCTTACATTCACCACCCACAGGAAACACTGCTCTCTCTTCATCTATCTCACTCACTGTTGGTCCTAAAAGCCAATTTGGAGGTCTTGACATCTAGAATATCATGGATCCCCGGAGTTAAGCCAGTGAAATAACCGCACCTTTCCGCTGAAAGAAACAACCTGTTTCAAGAGATGTGGCTTTCAACAGCATGGCCAGGAGAGTGTTCTGTGTAACAGGTCTCTTGTAATGTATTTACATAGGCTGAATATCCACAAGGGCCTTCAAGTCCAAACTGGGCTTTGATTTGATACAGATTCAAATGATACTTAAAGCTGCACTTGAACGATAGATCTGACTGTGCGTAATGTGAAAGTATTTGCCTGTAGTGATGCAGATAATTATCACCTGGATATGTTGTTCCCCTCCGCTCTAGAGATTTATCATCTTTCAGCTCATTGTTTTGGTTTTACAACCCACAATTTTCCAGCTGTGCTTTCATCGCTCTCATCTTTGTTGTTTCTAGCTGCAAAGGACATATGACTTACATTTGCTAGATGGCCAGATACATGACTTCAAATGAGTGCTTATGTTGTTTGCTAATATGTTCATCAACATCAACTTCATAAGGTGATAATATGTCAATGTTGTGTTCACAGCTTTTTCATGTTTCTTCTGATTTCATTTTATTGCCCCCAAGTGGCCATAAAAATGATTTATGCTGCTTTAACATGGTATTATTTCCATAAATTAGCTATTTACTCTGGGTGATTAGACCTCAGGTTAAAGTTGGGTGAAGCAATATTGAAAGACAAGCATGTCATTTCCAGCAGGGATGGGTGAGGATGCCCTCACTGTTAAAAATATATTTTTTTGTCCCCCTCACTTTCATTGTTTCAGGTTATTTTTGTCACTAAAGTCTCTTTTAAACAGTGTCCTCTGTCTGTGCAGCCACCGTAGTCCAGATAACAGAAGAATTTATACAAATGTTGAGCTGATGCTGTTGGGTCTTACAGGGCTACGCCAGCGCAATACGCTTAACAAAGAGCAGCAGCGTGTTGTGCAACGAGTAAAATGGGTTTCACCTCTCAAGCTACATATTAGCTGCACTACCTTTTTGTTTAAGGTTTAAGGTATGCAGCCTAAAAGGAATACCTGCAGACATCACTCAGGAGGGAAATGAAATCCAGCCAATTAAGCAGTTAGTCTGTACACAGTCCTGAAAACTGGAGGTGCACAATGTGTGGGGTGTTTAATGACAGCATTTAAAATGCTTGTTACACATTTTTTTACACACACATATTGACAAAATGTCATTCATCTCTGAGTAAACTAGAGAGTAGGTAACATAAATGCCTTGTTAAGCTGCACAGTCTCCGGGGAGCTATCTGTAATTATCATTTAGGTGGCATCTGACCAAATAATTACTAGTAATTGTTTGAAGAGGTTTTGTTATATTGGCCTTTTTCAAGTTCTTATTTGTCCTTCAGAGTTTGAATCCAAAATCCATGAATTTTGTGTGTGCGCTCACTAATTTCACGGAGATTTACACAAACAAAAGTCAACACTAGACGAGAGGTCAGACTTGGCATAGATGCTTGGGGAGTTGTGCTGCCACATCAACTTAGTGCACTTTGTTTTCCAGCTGAAAAATATTCCAAAGATTGCGTTATTGTTTATTCATCATACACAAATCTAGAATGACTACATGACTAATGGAGTTAATATTACGCTGCAGCAGGTCTAAAACATTTATTGGACTCCGAGTCAGCTGTGGGTACGTATCCATCTGAAAATGTCAAATGTTTTTTTTGTTTTTACCACTCTGTTCTTGATTTAACCCTCCAGGTATTTGAAGAATCATTGAATCTAGGAGCCACTACATTAAAAACAGTCTAAACAAGAAATCCCTTATTGTTCTGGTGGATTATGTCAGCCTGTAATGGAATGCATGAAGCATTTAATTCCAAACACTGTAAATCCATTGGTGGAAAACAGATTAGTTTGAGGCCAACACGTAAACAATTCAACCAGTCATAATTTCAAAAACACTATCCAGCTGTCTTGCTAACACATAACTATTTACAAAGGACAAGGCTTAAGATGTCACCTAATTTTAATATTAATTAATTCCATCAGCTGTTTTCAGGCAAACAGTCATTTTGACAGCAAGTGTGGCCTGAAACATTTTAAATAGGTAGCTCTCTTTTCCAATCTTTTACTTAATCTCCGTATGACTATGTTCAACAACCCCCCTGACACACAAACACACACTCACACGCAGACTTACACACACTGTCACACAACCGTGTCTTGATTGCCAGGACTGACAGGGGTTTCCAATCTTCTAAGGTAAATAGTCACCATGTTTAGACAAGGGTGAAACAGTGTGTGATCCCCTTGCACACCCACACACACCCCTACATGTCCATGCAAGAAAACACACACATACAAGTCTGTGCTTACATTTGTATGGGCATATACAAACATACTTATACACATGTATTATACAAGGAGCAAAGAGATGAGATCTGTTTGAAACATGTCCATCAGGAGAGTTTGCATTGCACTTGTCGTTCATGTTAAAATGTGTGGTACTTTGACATAGTGATCTTTTAAAATGTCTACACATGCAAATGCCTGAGATAGTGATGTTCTGTGTGGAAGCAGTCTGCATCCTGCACAGTGTCTCTGTTAGACCACCGTTAGAACACAAGGACTGGGAGACACCGCGCCCCTTTGGAGACAACCAAAATGAAGTTTCATCTCATTATTTAGAGCATGTATCCTCCTGTTTGCCAAAGCAAAGGGGGCCACCTGTTTAAATCTTTAATTTACCCACTTCACTTATAAATACATAGTACATGAAACACACAACTAATCATTTAATCATCAAATCTTATGATGCAAGTTTACTGTATCATGCAGTTAGTCTAGTCTAGTCTACAATGTAAGCTGTTGGCGATCATGTCATGCCTAAATGACCAAGAATTAGATTTCCCTGGATGAAGTTAGTGAGTGGCATTACAACGTTTACCTCCTTCTTCTTCTGGCTCTAACCATCAGATATTAATTACAAATTAAGATGATAAATTATGCATCTAAAATAATAACATCAAAAATATTTTCATGTCTCTTTGAGCCTTCATCTATGAGACAAGGACTAATAACAGACAGACAGAAGTGATTATCTGACACGTTTGACAAAACATTTATTTTAATTATTTTGTAAGTTAACATTTTCAAAGAAAGCGTTTGTAATAGATTTAAATGATGTTACATACTTTGTTTGAATACTTTTCCAGTGTCAGTTGTTTTAGTAAATGGCCAAAACACACAGCGGTTTATAAGAGACAGGATTTAACAACTCTTTACAGTTACCTCACTCGTGAAGTGAATCAGTAGAAATATATTGTTCATGTTACAAAGTATTCAACCAGGAATGTGTGTGTTTTGATCGACTGATGACTTCACAATTTGCAGAATGCAATTTAAAGCTCAAGAACAACAACTTAAAAGACCTTATAAATGCCAGCTGCCTTTGAGACACTACCACTGAAGGACTCACGAGGTTGCCAAAGTCATGTGCGTTAGCAACATAAAACTGTCACTGCTGAGCATTTCCACCAGATCGAATTGAATTGAAGCAGAAAAGCTGAAAATTAAACCTGCATGTTTTGTCTCTTGTGGCCTTCATCAGGGTTTCACAGCTTGGAATTTTGTAAGTATTATGGCTTAGTCATGGTTAAACAACATTACGTACTTTGGGGTGCCTAAACCTAAACAAACTGCACCCATTTCACAACTTTAGAAACCCTTTGAGGCAAACCTCTCCCATGTGCCCAATGGGTACAGAACGCAGCTGCCAGAGTCCTTCACATCTACTTATCTATCTATTTGGATCATATAACCCTGTTACTGATGTCTCTGCACTGACTACCGCTTCACACAAGATCTGATTTCAAAATCTTCCCTCTTACCTATAAGACTTTGATAAGCTCTGTTGATACTTTCAAATCCACGCTGAAGATGCATCTTTTCTTCACTTTGATCTGTCCGAATTTCATCAGCGGTGAACCCAAATCACCCAAATCCTCCTTGACAAGTAGCTACCCCAACCCTGTTACGGTTTTATGATCTCTGTTTTTAAATGACTAACCCCGACCTTGATGTCATGTAACTACATGTGTATTTGTGTGTACTTTGTTTCTTGTTAAGAGTACAACTCTCTCTAAATACACTGACGATTAAATCCAGTTCAGCTTTAAGAGTGAGTTGATGTTGAAACTGATATCAATAAAACAATTGTAAATTGAATCAAATCCGCATTGTTGCATCTGCCAAACAACGTTTCAGAGAAGACAGGCGGTGGAGAAGACAGAGAGAGGGAGAATACGTCCAGTGACACGGAAAACTAAAATCAAGAGAAATACAGAGAAAAGACAGAAAGGCAGAGAGGAAGATAGACCAAAATAATCTATCTAGGCATCGTCCTAAATGGCAGCCAGCAGTCAAGTAATTATATTTGAGCAGCCAACTGATTTCTCTTTGTGGTGTCTGTGTGTGTACTTTGTCTTGTGTGTGTGAATGTGTGTGTTTCTCATCTCATCTCTGTGAAGATATGAATATTAATGACCCTATTAGCAGACACAGATGCCAGACAGTGCTTTGGTTGGAGTAACATGGGGTTATATTGGAAGCAAGTGAAATAAAGTGAAATATTGTCTTTGTGTGAGAGAAAGCGAGAACTGATCTTAACTGTTCTTCAATCTGCGGGAGTCACTGGCGAGGTCACGTCGGCGAGGTGGAGCTTATTATACGTTCCTATCAACTTGTGATAATATGAATTTGAGTGTGTCAATCCAAGTGAGGCAGCTTAATTGAAGATGAAGTCTCTCAAAAAAAAAGACACTATTATAAAGTGATTTTAGCTTCGATTCAGACTTTATCAAGCTTACAAGCAGTGAGGAGCTTTCGCAGATGTCCCACTTTTTTTCTTTACTGAACTCCTGCTGAACTTTGGTGCCTCCCCAGAGAGGAAATGTTACAGAAGGAAACGTGTTTTTCTTTCTTTCAACAAGATATTGTTTTGTAGTGGGAGGGTTGAGAGAGGCTTAATAATTAAATAAATTGTTTCTCTCATAATACAGTCAAGAGAAGATTATCTGTAGTATTAATTAACATGAGAGATACAAGATAGTTGCATACCAAAAACTGAAGCACTGGTTACAACGTTTTTAATTTAGCTTTCCTTTAAAAATATATCAATTTGTGTTGCGTACAATATGCCCCTGTAATTGGATACTACTTTTTCTCCAGGTTAATTTGTTGTGGCATCACAAAAACATTATAAAACATAAAAACAGCTTTTATTTTTGTTAATTAATTTAGGTAATTATTGTGAATGAAATAGTTTGAAAACGAACTAATCTGCCAGTGCTTTTACATAATTACAACCATACATATCCAAATTAGTCTTTATTAGTGCACCCACATACCAAAGTGCACACTCAAAGAGAGTAATTCTCACTCCTCACTGATGTGAGTCCTTTCCCTTCCATTAGGTCTGACGTTAAAGCCGCTTTATTCAATATTTTTATACCAACACTTCAAACGACCACATGCTTGTGAAAGGTGTCGCTTGTAGTGACTAACCCACAGATTATTTTCACCCAACTCTGCAGTTCTTCTCAACTCATTGTTTTGGGTTTAAGGCCCACAACGTCACTGTTTCGGTTCAGTCTCAGTGCTTTTATCCATGTCTTCCTCAGATGCAGCAGGCAGCTTTTTTTGGTTTGTTTTTTAGCAGAAAGCTCTAGAGAGGCACAGTGTGCTACTCTTCCAGCACCAGACAGCAGACGGACAGTTGGTGACTAGCTGGAAAACATATTATGTCCAGCTATAAGAAAACGCCTGAAAAGCCGTCATTTAGAATGGAAGTAGAGAGAGAGAGGCGTTGCTATGGAAACCATACACCATCTCGTCTAGTCGCATTTGTGTAAACTGGCAGGTTTCAGAACGTTGCAAGTGGGCGCATTGCAAGTATCTGCAAGTTTCAAGTCGCCTCGCTGAGAATCTTTGGTTCGAACTGGGATCGAATAAGCAACTATTTTGTAACAAGTTCTTCATATCAACTTAAAAGTTGATAATATGTCAGTGCTGTCTTTACAGCTTGTTTTTGATGCCCACAAGTAACCAGAAAAATCAGTTAGTGCAGGTTTAACCATTGCAACTGCATGCCTGTTACCCTTAACCTCATTCCAACTTTCACCCCAGATGTAAACCTCAAACTGGCTCAAAGATATAATCAAAACAACACATACTCACTGACCTGATAATCACACATTTTCATTTCCATTCACTGATTCATTCAACCTCACGTCATGTTCATGTTCTATTTGGGAGAAGGGGTTATATTCTTAACCAATCAGCCAGCCAAAATGGCTGTTAGCATCATTACTGTGGATATTTTATTATCGCTTTTTTTCATGGATGTAGCACAGGAGCTAACACGCTACGTACTTTAGGATGTCCAAATTTTAAAGAAGAAGCGATGGAGATGGTTATTAAGAAGTGAGAAACCAGACTACTCACTCACACACACACACACACACTGCATGCAGTTGTTTTCAGGTCACATATATCACTTTCACACACACACACACACACACACACACACACACAATATATATACAGACGTGTACATACAGAGTAAAAATGCACAGTTGCAGCTCCTGTTTTTCCCCCATGTTTTCCATGTGACCATCTTTCTGAGCATTTGTCTGTATATCCTGTATATTAACTATACAACAGGAGAAAATAATGCTCACAAATGCTTCCGGAAAGGCCTTCCACCTCTCACAGTATAAGGGCATACTTTTGCACCCTTTCTGCCTCCCTGTGGAGCAGACAACCCTTCCCAGAGGTGGGATCAAGGTGTGTCTCATATCTATTCAAAGTGATAACCTCATGACTCGCCCCTCGAATGTACTTCAACAACATGCTTTCATTTGGAAGCGTTCTACAGCGTCCTCAGAGACGTGCAAGGCTCCAAACTCCTTCAACACCCAGATGGCTTGACCCCCCTCGGGGCAGCCTGGAGGTTGACCTTCACTGACACTGCAGGCGGTTTCCTCTTCACTTTGCCTGAACTCTTCCAGCTGTGGGCTATTCAGAATTTCAATAGCTAGACTGCAGACGCATGAGCCACTGCAGCACCAGTGGTTGAGCCAAGACGCGTGGTGTGAACGCCATCCACAGCCTACCGAGCCAAAAGACACGACCTTGTGCTGATCTCTGTTTCCAATCCTGCGTTTTCCAGCCCTGTGGTGACCCCTGCCTCTTTCAGCCTGGACTGCAAGCTGCCTGACTGGAACAACTTGGCAGTAGTGGGTCGTTAGTTCAGATACAACTGTGGCAGTTTGAGAGTTTGGGATAGTTTGGAAAATACTGGTTTAAATTTATAATGGAAGGATTTACTGTGAATTATGTGCAAATTATGAATAATTATGGCTACAAGCAAACATTAGTGAAGAGAAATACTCCTGCATGTTAGGCACTGGGGAAAGAAAATCTTCAGTTTAATTGTTTCTTCACTATAAAAAGTCTTGAAGAGAAAATACTGAAGGGCAGTGACCTGCTCCCTTTTCATGGTGTAAGAAAGAAAGAAAGAGACACAGCATGCAGCTCTTCCTAACCCTAACCCTAATTTTAGAACAATGCCATTATTTTATACCACACTACTCATAAATCAAAGTGGTCCAGTGGTTTGACTATAGGAGCTAACAAGGTTATGAGCAGGTACAGTGCACGCACACACAAACGCACACTATAGGTTCTCTACGGAGAATCTGACGTGCTGATTAGTGTAGAGGTTTCTATGGGAACATATGCTCTACTGCTGTTGAAGTCGCCAATATGTGTGCTAGGTACAATTTTTCTTCTATTAGCTCTGTGGTTATTTACACAGTTGTAAGTCCAAGTACCCAAAATAATTTGTTCACAACAGACTATTTTATGTGGTTTTGTGTAAGAAATGCAGTATATTGAATAGACTCTTGCTGTGTTATGTTCTTTATTTCATCTCATTAGTTGATATCAATAAACATTGGAGCCAACTTGTCAATGGGAATAATGATCGTTTACCCTCATCTGAGGCTGATTACCTGTCCAAACTCTGCCTTATGACAAACTTTAACACTTAAAAAATGTAAAAAAAAATAAATAAAAAGTATGTTGCTGCCTCCTGAAAAGGGTGAATTTGACCTAGCAATAGGAACTATGTCAAAATCACTTCAGTGACTAGTGGATCATACAGGTTTAAATGTATCTGTCTGTTCAAACAACAAACAGATAAAACCCACAAAGAAATCGAATACATGAAGGTGAGACACAAAACCTTAATAACCATAAATAAATACATCCAGAGCAGGGATCAGTGGGCTAAGATGTGCATAAATGGTCCAAATTCAATTTAGCATTTCTTCTGCAGAAACTCACTACACCCCTCTAATGATTTCTGGTCGTCTTTTAGAAAAAACACATTTTGCAAACCATTAAGCACATAATCATCAGTCAATACAAATTCAACCCAAGGCTCGTGGTCACAGAGGCTTCAAGCTTCTTTCAAATCTGGGAAAATCCGTTGCAGCGGTATTAAGTCTGTAACCACACATGCTAATGTAGAAGTCGTATGTTGTTGTGCTAAATTGTGAAAAGGACATTGTGCATCTCTGTAGAATCTCACGTGGATTAAGTGGAAACCATTATTTTGCAGGTCTGGGGATCGGTAGACTACTAGAAACCAATTTGCCACCAGAATATTAAGTTACATCTGTTGTGAAGATGCTGATGATTATATAAATGATGAGTCTTGGTAGACAGTGGCTGTAGCTCAAAGATTACAGACCACTGTGAGGAAAGTTGTGGACAGCTGAAGAGAGAAATCTGGCTGGTGAGGTTAGAGGAGTAGCATTCTTGTGTTTATTGAAAACTCCACTTCAGGTACCCAAGTTGTTAAATGGCCAAATGTTTAATAGCCATACATTACAAGGCAGCCTCAGGTGTGAATACAACAGTGTGAATGTTTACTGTTTTTGCCCAGTACTGCTGAGAAAAAGAGCCTCGATGTTCACCCAACCTTCCATGCACAGAAAAGGGAGTTAAACGAAATGACCAAATGTGAAATGCTGCACTCAGTAGTAAGACCATTTCAATCAATTGTGGAATACAACATAATTGGTCCTCTGAACCCTTGGAAAGTAGGTATACATTTAATGGTTTGGCAGTTTTGGGATCATAATCAGATGAGCTTAATGCAGGATTAATGCTATGTCTGAATTCATTTAATGATCCATCTAATTAATTTAACCATCTCAGAAGAGCTATCTTTGAGAACCCCTCCGTCCTTCCCAACCGCACCAGTGATTGCTTTGTTGATGTTGCACGTTAAAGCCAGTGCATTGGGAAAATTACGTATTTGCAGCGTTTCCTTCATCATACATTAGCTGCTAATTACTGACAACACATACGATTATTAAAGTCTTCGGAGGACTACAAGGGGCTGCTTGATGATGCAAGGAAAGAGCTGTTATTAAATACACAGTTTTACATGAGAATACTTTTTTTGTGAGCACAAACACACAAAGCTCAGACACGATGGATAATCTTTATTAGACTTCTCTCTCTCTCTCTCTCACACACACACACACACACACACACACACACACACACACACACACACACTTTGTATTTCTTGCTCACCACTATCAAAATATGTAGCTGAAGCTGCAGTCATGCCTACAGTTCACTGCGTCTCAACTAGTTCAACTTGTTTATTTGAGCTTTGGCAAGGTGTTTTACATAGTTTAAGAATTTGGAAGCAGGCATTTTGCTTCCTGTAATTTAAGCTAAACTGTTTGTATTATTTTTGTTCTTTATTTAGGTTTGAGGTACATTTTGTATATTTGTTTTCAAACCTCTGTGAACCCCAGTTTCTTTAGACTACTCAATACAAGCTCAGTGGAAATGTTCTCCAAGTACGTGTGCAAACACAGGCCTAAAATAAAGGGGATACGTGACTTTATGTCTGACTTATAACCAACCATGTTTAGTAAGATTGTACGCTATGCATAAAACAAAGCTAAGGTATCATCAATTTGGTATGTGGCTTCCATCGGAATTACATGTCATGAAAGCAATTTAAATAAATCTTCCTTCATCAAATCTATGCCCTTCAATTTACTCGGTGTCAGTAACATATATAGTTGGGGACACATCATTCCTCCTCCTCCATCCAATATTTGTGTGAAATTTGACAAGCCTGTCAGTCACTGTATTTAAAATGATCCTTAGTGGAAACACTCTTTCACTTTCATATTTTCACTTTCAAATTACTATTACCAGAGGCATTTTGTAAGCTGTGCTGTGCAGGTTAGGTTAAACTTGTTGGTGTATGGAGATATGAACATTGGTTTACGCAAGTCCGAGCTGTTTAAAACAATTGGTTTGCAGTGAAAATTGTGGAAAAATTAAAACAAGGGGACTGAAACCCCAAGAAAACTTTCTTTATGACTTAAAATGAATCCTGATTGGTGAGTACATGATGTCACCTTTTTCCAGCTGAGCCCTGCACAGAGAAAACACCACAAACAAAAAGCTCTCAATTTAATAAACCAAAACTGTTGCAGAAAAGCATGCGTTCATGGAAGAGCCCTTCACTTTAAAGTACAAACCTGATTGAGAAAATTGTTTTTCAGTTCTTTTAAATATTGAGCGTCATGACAGAGGGCTCCACCATTAAATCATGAGTGGAAATAGCTTGTCAACCAATTATTGGCATTTTTAATTTCAGAAAATCTGCAGCCCTAATAGAAACATACCATGTCTATATAAAAAAAGACTCAAAACTCACAAGAAAGGGTTGTACATATAAACTATTTTTGTTAAATAACGAGAAACATCACAACCTCCATGTCAAATACTTAATTCAGTCCAATTAAGATAATTTAAAACCTTCTTTTTGCTTCCTTCCTGCTTCAGGATGATATAAACAACTAAACTGGCTTCGTCCTTTAGAATTGTAGCTAACTGTGGCTTTATTTGGCTGAGATGGTGTCCAGCAGGAAAGCAAAGCTCAGTTGTTGTTTTAGGAGAGAAGCAATAATTACCTGTGGGCTTCTCTCTCACTTGATTAAGGAAGAAAAACTAATCCTGGTGAGCTGAGACTGAAACACACACCACCCGAGATGCAAAGCGTGCACACATACCCACACACACACACACACAATGTCCCACACAAGCATGCATGGCCATAAACACACAGGTGTACACACACATATACACACCAACACAAAAGCCCAGAGGCCCTAAGTTTAATTGAACTTTCCCACCGATCGACTGTTTTGTTGCCTTCGTACATTTGTCCTTTTTCTCCACTCCTTCTCAGTCAGTAGAGAGTTGGAGGGGGCGAAAAGAGAGACAGAGAAACCAAAAAGGAGGCAGAGAACCGAAAAGTAAGGTAGAGAGAGAAGAGTAGGGAGACGGAGAGGGAAAAGAAGCTGAGGTGAATATCTAGAGAGAAAAAGAGATGGAGGAGCGGTGGATGGAGGAGTGGGGGTGTTAGATGGGTAATCTAATCCTGTGGAGGAAACAGTTAGACTGAGTTGGAAAATGAGCTTTTACAAAGGCAACTTTATCAAAGGATAAATTGGAAAAGTGGAAAAAGGTATGCTTCATAGTTATCACGTAAAAGCCCACAGCTGTGGAGGAATTTAAAAACTGATTATGAGATATTGAAGTGGTTTTCATCGGGGGAAGGTTTAGGATGATCATCTTAACAAAAAATCTTTAATTGTAAAGTGTGCGTGAGTGTTTGCAGTTATTGGGTTAGAGTCAGTGTTGCTTAGTAACACAAAATGTCAGTCACACAAACTAATTTCATACATTTTAGTGAAACCAGCTCTATGTTTAGGGGCTTGTTCTACAGTAGGAAAAAGGGCTGCTGCAGTGACTTCATCTGTGGAGGAGAGGGAGCGGTGAAAATGTGTCACCACTGAGGCAGGATTTAAGTGCTTAAGATTGAATAATACAAAAAACTAAAAGTAATTTGAGCAAGTAAAGTTTATTTATGACTGCAGAAAAAGTAAAAGTAGGACATAAAATCAGGCTTATAGGCCTTTTTCACAGCAGGCATTTTAACTTGTAATTGTAGAAGAAGATTACGAGCCTGCAGTCTTCATGCTAGCGGCTGTGTGAGGCTACATAGGCAGTTAAATGCTAACTTTACAATGCTACATGCTAAATGCTTTAGCTACGACCCACCTTTTTGAAGATTGGCAGCCAATCAAAAATGTCAAATGACAGCCTGTGACCGTGACATTCACCTTGTTAATTAAGCATGTTAGCATGCTAACATTTGCTAATTAGCGCTAAACACAAAGTACAAATTAGCCTGATGGAAATGTCATTAGTTCTGCAGGTATGTGGTCATAAAGAACACATTAACCTAACCAAATGTAATTGACCTGATTAGGGTGCTAAATTAAAAGCTATGGGATCCTCAATGTTATTACATTTCATCCTGGGGGGGGCACGAGTGATTGTATCAGATTTCATGACAATTCAACCAATAGCTGTAGAGACATTTCAATTAAAACCACAATTGCTAACCCGTTGGAGGCGCTAGAGAAAAAGTCAGGGGATTATCAGAATCATAGGATTCATCCTTTGGGAAACTTGAATGTCTGTACACAAATTTATGGCCATGTAGTCAGTTGTTTGGACCACAATGATGGACTCACCGACACACTGACTTGAGCCAGCATGCACAATACCAGGACCCTGAAACTGAGTCAGCTAAATGGAATTCGGCCATCATTAGCTTTATTACTTACACACTTGCTTTATCTACACGTGCTTTTCCTACTCTGACATGTCAAAATGTCTTCAGTGAACAAAGGACTATGCAGTCTTTAAATTGAGGCTTTACATTTATAAAATACCTCTCCCCTGCGATAGCTAAAAGATGAGCACAGCTTATGTGCTGGTGTGTTGTTAGCTTGAAACTGTCCGTACTGTCACTTTCACTGGCTGTTTGTGGTAAAAAAGGTGATCGCACCTGTAGAATTTCTTTAGCGACAGATAGTGACTTGACTGAAAGGTCATTGGAAAAATCTCATTCTGATTCGTGGACATTCTATATCATTCAGTACTGTAATGTTAACCACTTTGGCAATTTTGTTTATTTTCTGACAGTGACACAGAGTGAAGCATCTTTGAATTTGTGCGAAAGGGGGAGAAAGAGATGAGGCGCACACATATCTCGGTGACAGCTGAAGCTTTCTGTCTTCTTTTTCTCTCTTTCTCCTCTGTAATTGCAAACACATTTATTCCAGCTTTGTCGCTGGCTTATTCACAGCTGCGTCTAGATAGCAGCAGGCAGTTCCAGACACTTATTCTTTATTCCCCAAATTGAGAAACACACTTATCAATGCAAATGAAATGAAGAAAGGATGAGAGGGAGCGGTGAGAGGAATACCAAAAAACAGAGGGGGAAAAAAATCCACAATGAAACCAATCCGGCTGCCGGGAGAGAGAAACAGAGGGAAACAGAAATCACACAAAGTGACATTTTTTGTCACTTAATTTAGTTAATTTTAGTTGTGCCCCACAGTATTCATGATGACAGAGAGGGTGTGAAGGTAATCCAGTTAGTTTGGAGACTCGGCTCTCATCTGCTCACTGACTGGCTCTTTTGTGGGGGCATTCTGATTGGCTGAGTGCTGACCAGCCTAAAGCTTTTGAAGAGGAGGTGAAGAGCAATTAGAGTCACTGTCACACACATAACACACTTTCCCCCTCTCTCGCGCACACTATATTACGCTATAATTGTGCGCATGCTATGACCAGCACACACTAACATCACAACAGTTTTACTCACTTTTACTCAACATTTTTACTTAAATCAAACAACCCAGGCAATGCAGTTGCATACTTGGCCTTGAAACAGCCTTGTTCTCTTGAGCCCTTTGCACAAAAAACACTTCTGTTGCTCACTCATGCTCTCTTCTTTTTTGCGCGTGCAGATAATATGTTCCTCTCATGCCTGTCCATCCTACCCTCCACCCATTTCTTAGTTTCCTTTGGTTTTCTCTGTCCCACAGCTAAGATTCACAGTGGAATTGAAACTGAAACCATATTTAGCAAAAAAGAAGAAATGTAACTTTTATTTATGTCACTGATAACCTCTTACCTCTCAGATCTGTGTATTTGCTGTTTGATTCTTTGTTGAAAGGTTGGCTGGGTTGTTCAAATCAATAATTGGGGGAATGGATATTATTTCTCATTTCTACTCGTACTCCCTGTTTCTCTATTCCTCATTACCCCCCTCCTTCTTACGCTGCTCCCAAAGGTCTTAGTGAGAAACACTTTTATAAAGATGATTCCGATATTGATTTAAAGTGTTGCCTTAATTAAACCCATAAACAAATGCAGGTTCACAAAGTGGCATAGCATTAATGCACATTCACACAAATGTGTACGCACAGCTATGGCAGACTATTAGATCTGTATTTGCTGGCAACAACTTGGAGCTTTTTACACTCCTTAGGATCTGTAGTGTCTGACAATATTTGAATAGATCCAGAATGAGGGGAACATGTCATGCCAACTTTAGCCTCAACCCTGGCGACATTTGCATTTTAGAATTTGTTTCAAGGTTCTGTTGATTGCTTTTATTTATGTCTCTAAACCTCTTATGAGTCCGGGAAAAATGTCACTTCCTCAGGCTTGAAGACCTTGATTAATAACTGAGGGTGATTGAGTATTTCCTGTTAGGGCCTCAGAGCTGCCTGAGGAAATATGTTATTTCATTATTGTCTTAACTGTTTTATTAACACATTTAAGAATATTAATATTTTGTATCAATATTTTGAGAGTTGTGATACAGATGAATGTTGAATTGAACATGCAGCCTGTCTTATTTTAACCACTGACTCCTGCTAGCCATTATTCACACGTGTACCATAAATACTGAGGTGTGAAAGAGGACACTCCAATATCTTGACCAATTCAATATGTTCAGGTTGACACTACAGTCAATTCAAGGATAATAAATATTGATTTTATACATTTTGATCTATGTGGCGCGAGCAGAATCTAAAAATCTAATAAGATGGGTCAGAGGTGTTTGTGTGTGTGTGTGTGTGTGTGTGTGTGTGTGTGTGTCAAAGGGAATTAAAGACCATTAAATAACACATGGAGAATACAAATGGAATAGTTACAGCTTACAACATGATAGTCTTTTGTTTAAGTGTTTATTTTTTTTCTTATCAATGAAACATTTAGTCACAACTACCCCTCTCTCCCTAGTTTCTCCTCCTTGTGCTCTCAGAGACCCCTCTCCCCCTTTCGACTTGACTTGAAATATGTTAATTGGGAGTTTTTAAGGGTAGTTGTGAACATGCAGAGACAGAGTAGGCAGCTAAAAGGACACAACTAAAGTCTCCTATCTCTTCCTTTTCTTGTAAATGGCGCACAGAATGCATTAGAACCACTGCTGGTGGACATGAGGGGCCTCAAGTTGAGCGCTTTCATCTTGCAAATCAGTTTCCCTGATGATGAATGTCGTTTGGCATGGTAACCAGCCTCCTTCAATGCCTGTAGACAAAAAGCTGACAGCAGAGCAATTTCCTGAACATCGCCATGCATCGCTTTTTTTGGAGAGGATACCAAAATTGACTCCTGGCTTGTGATAAATGAGTTTGAAGCTGCACAACAACAATAAATAGTGAGTTTGAATTGCAAGTGATGACTGGAAGAAAAGAATTAGACACCGTTTGTTTAATCAAATTGTCCTCAGATTTGTCAAGTGAAAATATATCACACTTATGAGTTATTTTTTTGTCTCTCCTGTTGTAAAGACAGCCTGACCTCCTTCACTGTAGCAAGTGACACAAGATAAATACTAAACTGATGGATTATACGTAGTGATGATGATAAATTACTGAGCGTGACTGCTTTCATTAAGAGCACCATAGTTTTATTAAAGTACTCGAAACTTGGCCCACTTGACACTTAATCACTCAATCTCACAATTCACATGTTTTCTTCATATACAAGGTCACCCGCTGCTGTGATTTGAAAGTGGCAAAAAAGATTGAAAGCAACAAGCAATTCCTAAAGAGTCATAAAAGAACAAGACCTGACAGTGTTGGGGGGGGCGACAAAGCGAAGGGGAGGAAAAGTACCAAAAAACAAACCAAAATCAATTTCTTCTGCTACATCAACGTTACACGTAACACACCATCTGTCACTCACTCTTGTGCAAACACTCGCACCATCACCGTCATAATACACACTCCACACACCCGTTTTCTCCTCTATCCCTCTCTCTCCCTTTAACACACAAACACACAAACACACCTTTATTCCCTCTACAGTAGGGGACATTTATTCTGATTATGTTGGGCCCCAGAGATCGAAGATTGCAGTAATCAGAAAACTGGCCAGGCATCTATCACTGCAGCAACCAATCAAACGGCCCGCTCCACCGGCAGCGGATGGGGAAAAAATTACACACAGAAATGATTCCCACCGGTCTGTGTATGTGCGTGTGCTTTTGAACTTCTATCCTTGTGAGGACAGATTTGAGAAGCGTGGACGTTTTCTAAAGTGAGACTGTATTGGTCCTCACTTTAACACACACGACTAACATAACGGCTACGGGTTAGAATTAGGATTAGGTTCAAGTTGGGGTAAAGTAATTCATGAACTTTGGGGTTAAAGGGTTAGTGAATTCATGTTAGCCCCTGATCGGTCCTCACAAGAATAATTTGCAGTGTGTATGTGTGTGTCTAGGGAGCGCGAAGCTATTTGTTTTAGCTGATGATAAAAGCGGCAGTGTATTCGGAGAGACAGAGAGTAGGGAATTATGAGAAAGTGTGTGAAGCCCCCCCCCCCACGGATTCTCACTCTCTGACACACGCATGCATCACACACTAGAAACATGCAATTATCACGTGTGCACATCATCATAGATGTGCACGTTCGCATGCACACACAGGCTGGATCGTCATTAAAAGGCTCGGCCATTCCCTGTTGGCAAAAGCAGATGGATATGATGGCGAGTGTGAGATGGAGAGACATGGGAGACAGAGGGGAAGAGAAAAGGGTGAGAAAGAAAGGAAGACAAATGAAAGGAAAGAAACGAGACTCTGAACATAAGGGAGCATTTAGTATTTTGGTGGAAACCAAACCAGAGTTAAAAAGATAGCGAATGGCAGACTTGAAATTCAACTCTGTTATCAATTGATTGATAAAATACTCCACTCGCACAGGATGTATCAATGTATGTCAATATGTTTGCAGATTGTTCTGCTGCTAAAACATCAGTTGTTAGTGCTTTTGAAACATCTCACATTACAACGTTTCTTTTCTTATGCAAACCATATTTTGTGAGTGAGTTTTTCTCTTTTTATGTTATTTGATTTGATTTATTATTGCACAAAGCTCGTAGGCTGCAAAGAAAGTATTTACCAAGTGACAAGAAAAGGGCTGTGAACATGATTCAAAATGTTATTCAGGCTTATGGCGATTCTGGTTTTTAACCTTTTGAAATGAATCATACATTTTCGTGACCAAAGGACCTCAGTTGATAAATGATAATATACTGTATTAATGTTGAAGTGTTCCAAAACAGAAATATGTGGTCAAGAGACTTGGGTTAAAAGTATGTCTTTGTGTTTGTTAGTGCTGACTGAGTTATTCATTGAGAGCAGTAATATTCAACCACCACAAAAGGAAATGGAGACACTGCATTTTATGTTTTTCTCAAGATCCGTTCAGGTCTGTTTCTCAAGGGTGCTTCAGCTGCTACACATACTCTGCAGCATACAAGAGCCGCTTTTGAATTCAGTCCAACCAGATTTATATATTAAAAAGCAAAAATTCACACATCTTGCACTGAAAGCATCTCTCAGTCGCATTACTATATAACCAGATTTTTTCCAACAGTTTCTCTTAGAGTTGCAGCAGTTCAGCGAGAAGACACAGAAGAAAAATGAGGCTATAACGGCTGCATCTGTACACGATTCTAACATGAAACATTACACACGTCGCCACACACTGAGACACTGAGCTTGAATGAGCTCACATATGGCGAGTCTATGGGAAGTATCGTCGTCTTGAGGAAGGTGCCTTTGTAACCTGCACAATGACAGCTGTATGTAGGTAGTACACACACACAAACACGCACTTACACACACACTCACTCAAGTAGGTAGATGCTATCAGCTAAAGCCGGTGACAAGACAAGTTTTTGAACAGTGAGGGAGTCAGAGGGGGGGGCAGTGTCTTTTTGTGTGTGTGACAGAATTTCTTTTGGGAGGAAATGAGTGCATCTGTGCGAGTGTGAATATACAAGGTAATGTGTGTGTGTGATGTGTATGTGTGATGTGTATGTGTAATGTTTCCCTCCATCTGTTCTCCCTTCCTGCTTCAGATCCCAGTTATGTTTTCCTACTGTGATCCTGCTGTTGTTAGCTATGCATCTAAGGAGCAAGGCTCCCTGTGTGTGTGTGTGTGTCAGAGACAGAGCTCTGAAATTGGTCCATTTGGATAAGGTGATATTGTTGCGAAGGGACTCCTCCCCACCTCATACACACACATACTAACAAACCTTATCCCTTCCTGGCCCCCCAGGTTTACAAAGCCTCATTAAGCACACACACACACACACACACACACACACACACACACACACACACACACACACACACATACTCTCTCACTGTGATAAACACACACACCCCAGCACATGCCACTAGCATCTGGTCCCAGTCTGCAATGTCAATAGTTTCCTGTCACATGTGTGTGTTTATGCGTGTGTGTGTGTGTGTGTGTGTCTCTCAGCAAAAGGTGAATCACAATTCGAGGCTATCATCACAGCTGGATACATCCTAAGTGCTCTTTTTTTTTAATTTCTGGTAATGAACAGATGAAGGAAAACATCGTCTGTTCGCTGGTGTAATCATCAAAACAAAAGTGATGCCCCCTCCTCTTACTGGAGATGGAAATGACAATTTGAAGGTAGAAAGGTATACATAACAACAAACCGTGGATGTCATGAAGGTCACAGGAAGGTTCATCTCTCAAAGTG
The DNA here is from genome assembly GCA_036024295.1 of Nannoperca obscura. Classification (NCBI taxonomy): domain Eukaryota; kingdom Metazoa; phylum Chordata; class Actinopteri; order Centrarchiformes; family Percichthyidae; genus Nannoperca; species Nannoperca obscura. The sequence goes on along the minus strand of JAVQJL010019180.1, from coordinate 2,029 downwards.
TATAAGTCGAGAAAATGTTGGCATAAGCAATGAAACAGTAAAGCAATGTGAAATGTATAACCATAACAAGATAAAAACAAGATTTATGATGATTTCCCCCCCCGTGCATCTATTTCATTTATTTACTGATTGACACTGTGGGATCCTAGATTCTCAAAAATAAACGTTCCTGGATATGAGTTTCCCGTTTTAAGAATGAACCTGTAGACCAGAGCCAAAGCTTAATACAGACGTGTCACACAATGTTTAGAGTGAACATATGATGCCACATTGTTAAACGAGCGACAGCAAATCAAAAACCTGTGAAAAAAATGGCTGTGTGATGTGAAAGGGGTCGCTAATGTTGTCAGACTTACCAAAGAAAAAAACTATTAAGCCTTTTAGCATCTTTCAGCTCATTGTTTTGGTTTTACAGCCCACTACTTTACTGTAGTCTCAGCGCTCTCACCAGTGTTGTTTCCCGACACAGTGGGCTGCTGTTGTCAGGGGGAACAGCTCTGATGTATGTCTGTATGCTGCCTACAAAATGTACGTTTCCATTAGTCTTTTTTAAAAAAGGGAGTGGAGAGTCGAAATATTGCAAAACGATTTTTACGCTTGGCTGAAGTGTAAAAGTTGACGTATCAATGAAAACAAAATGCGACTAAGTACAATGGAGGCAGAAATTTGCACGAAAGACACGAAAGAATGGCAGCAGATGAACCTTCAGATCTGTGTAGAGCAATGAAGAAACTGTAATGTTCCTGAAATGAATGCATGAAACAAACACAAGGGCCATTTTCCCATCATGCTTTTTGGTTTTCTGGAAAATCTGTGCTACATTGGGATGGAAATCTGACTCAATCTAGTGACTACATGTTGCATTTAAAGAAAATCATCGTCAGAAAACTGCACTAATGTAACATTCCAGGATTTCTGAGAGATGAGTTTTTTATTTTTTATTTTGAAAAGGTCTCTCTCTCTCTTTTTGTCACTTGGGACCATAGAAAGGAGCCCTTACAACTCGAAGATTTTCGAGACTTCTCCAACATGGTGGTGTGCCCCTTTTAATATTGATGACCAGACGGACCGACAGTTTCCTCTAGAACAGGATCTGTCCATTTCCGCCTGTCTGCAACTTTACTGGGTTAATTTATTCCGCTATCTCTCTCTTTCCCCTGCTGCTGTCTCTCTGGCTTGTTTTCTTTCCACTGCCAGTCTTTTAGTACTGTTCATAAAACTGGCCCAGATTGCTCCATGTATTTTTACCAGCTGGAGAGAGCCAGCATATTGGCATTTGTGTATATTAGCTACCAGGCTACAGTATAAATCTGTATTGATGATATGGCAGCCCCTATGGGACAAGGCGGATGAGAGCCAATCCTGGAGCCTATTGACTGGTGTGGAATTGCTTTTGTAATATTGTTTGGGAAGACAGACGACTACGTGGGAAGGAAAAGAAAGAAAGAAAAAAAACGTACAGCCTAGGTGTGATTTTTTGGTTTCTTTTATTGTTGTAGCTTTCAGGAAAAAAGGTGCTCAAAGGGCTGAAGAGAGGAGAAATAACAGGAAGAGATGAAAATAAGAGGACAGAATCAATGAAAAGAGGGAACGGGGGATGTAAATGTATAAGAAACAGAGATGTAATCTGAGCTAATAGACAGAAAGAACAAATGTGGGGATATAGGCCAGAATCAGAACAAGGGAGAGTGTGACTTGAATGATATCCATTGAAAAAGAAAGGAACAGCTGTGATTATTTCGATGAGGGGTCTTGCATGATTGCATGAAGGAGAATTGAGTTTGGAGCGGAAAAGCTACTGTTTATGTGAATGTGTTAGTGAGCAGCACCCAGCAGGATAACTGTTGTTCTTGTCTCCTTCACAGGGAGATGGGGAATATGGTAATATCAGCAGTTTCTGTGTTACACCCCATCCAGTGGATGTTAGAGTGCCAAGCAGGATATATACAGTAATGTATATTGTTGGAGTCTCACGTTTGAATCCCATACCAGCTGAACAACTTCATGTTAGGTGTCAGGGTTGCACAGG
>JAVQJL010019161.1:0-15585 GCA_036024295.1 Nannoperca obscura | reverse complement strand
TGATATGATCCCAACCAAACATTAACAAAGACAAAATGACTGTTAGGGATCATGAATTATTATCTTGAAGAAGTAAAAAGGTTACAGCTGCAAAACTGTGACTGACTGACAGATCCCATGGAATGAGAGCTGTAAAGGTGCAGTGCACACATACTGTAGGATGGTGTATTTGAGTGAATAGTGGCTGGCATGGGTGGGTGGGGGGGAGTTGGTTTGATGCAGGGAGGGCAGAATAATAACTATGTTCTATTTATAGGAACACAACGACCTACAGTATAGTATCCTTGCAAAATATGCTCCTGCACTATCTCTTTGTGCCGTTCAACCATGATTATATAAATCATGACACACTGACTTATATTTTACTGAAATTAATTGGCTGCATAATTGAAAATAAACTAAATGATCCATCTCCTTGTGATTACACTGCACTACTGTAGGCATTCATACTTAGGTGTGTGGCTGTGACACTAAGCTAATGCAACAATAATTAAGATTAATATGCATGTGTTTTCTGGCTGGGTTTTCTATTCACAGGTCTTGTAAAGGTCATTAGATAGTCTTTAATATCCCTGGTGTGTACAAATTCAGCTACAACAGATGCAGTGGTTACACTAGACCTAAAGACAAAGAGAGGAGTACCTTTGTCTAAATGCTTTAATTTGTAACCTCATATTAGATATTTAGTATTATTAGACATTTGAATTATCTCCTTTAGTTATCAATACACAATAAAATGTGCCAAAACGTAGGTGAGCATTTCTAATAGCCATTAGTTAGCAAGCCCTCTGGTAGAAACCTTTTTATGTCCCTTGTCTTACAAAATAAAAGTACATGGCATCAAGTGCAGGCAAGTCTACATGGTGATCAGGTGGTCACCCTCTCACTAACTGGTGTTTTGTTATGTTGGACCCTCAACACAGAGAAGTCTAAACATTGTGTTACAACATCCCAGAACGTGCCTGCATCCACACACACAACACAACCCTCCATAGCAGGTTATCATTGAATTTTTCTACAACTTTACCAACATGACATGCTAACTAGCATAATCCCCGAGGCACCATATAACCAAACAATCCTCTACACCTACTCAAACTTGGCAATCAACAAAGCAAACACCATTAGAGCCAATAACATGTTGATCAGGGCATCCAGCCATCAGCAGCATGCTGCTCAATCCACAAACTAACCAGCAAAGCCTCTTCATCTCTCTCATCCTAGCAAGCAGCCCACCACTCACCTTTCTTCTAACCCACAGCCATTCACCGGAACTGGCTGCGTTCTGACATGTTTTTCACTGCCTGTTTTTGCTTTATCTTCTCTACATCAGACCTCTTCAAAATGATGCCTGACTTGTTCATCTTCACAAATAAATGTCACCCGGAGTCACTCCGTCACTCCGATACACCCGGAGACAGACGCTGACAGAATGTGCAGCAGTGAAGCTATACCTGAACAGCAAGGACATGGTGAGCACTCGCATATAAATGAATAAAGATTTTGGTGAGATAGAAGCACATCATAAATTGCTCCCAGCATGAATCTAATCCTGTCTGCAGCCATGTCGCACACTTTCCTCCAGCTAGGTTTCTTCTTTCATACACTTTCCTACACAAGTCATCACTTGCCCTGCTTTGCATGAGAGACTGATCTTGCACATCGTACAGCTTCTTCTTGCCACAGTTTCCATCTGCCAACTGTTTTGCTTTGCTCCATGTAGGCTATGCTATGCCTAGTCCAGCCCCCACAATACTTCGTGTCTAAGTGCTACCTGAGCCTGTAAAACTGCCTTCCTTGTGTTCCACTTCCTCCCTGCTGCGTCCCTGGACTCTGACAGCATAATCTCCAGCCTTGCTTTTGCACATTTAAATTACTTTGTTAAACTGGTTATGGGGAGCTGTAAAATCCCTTTTCCATACAGGGCCCTCTGCTCCCAGTCACTTTTTCATATAAGAGCTAATCATTCTCTACCTTTGAAACAGGTACTTCAAACACTGTCAGGGGCCACAACAATCATGGCAACAGACCAAACTGCAGGGTTAGGTTTCCCTGGAAGGTCTGACTTCTCTATGCTCTCAGTACCATCCACCACCTTCTGTCCCAACCCATGAATCCGCTCCTCATGACACCTCGTACCTAAACCTTTGACTGGCTTCTCTAACACAGTTAGAACTGCCTCCTCAACATATACAACCTCTTACTTGGAAGCAAACTAAATTTCTCTGACTTAACCTTCATCCTCAATGTGGACCACAGGAAGAATACCTACTGTTAATGTTACAGTAGCTAATAGGGATCTAAATAAATTTACATTTAAAATCCTAGCCCTCTTTAATGCATCAGTTCCACCAAACTTCTTTATGTGAATGAAGTAGAAATTATAGGTACTACAGAACACAGATTGGTGATGATGTTTCACAGGAGCCAAGAGGTTTACAACTGAAAATATACACACCATCTCCCCCTTGTGTTTTAACTGGCCACTGGCAGCACTGGACAGGATACATTTAAACCCTCTGTCCTTAGACCGTTGATTCAGATAAGGACAATCTCCCAGATTTTTTAATTAATTTAATATACATTTTTTTCTTTTTTTTTCTAAATCCTGTCAAGGTTACAGGCAAGATTAATGTTGCAGTTAATATTAGTTCATTAAAACAACATACTGTAAACTAAGATTCGATTCAAGATAACGTTTATGGGTACTAAAAAACAATTGCAGGGACAAAGCAGCTCCCTCTCATTGGACTCGTAGTTTCCTAGGGATGGGGTCAGCACCCTGGACAGTGATAACAGAGCCACACTGGACCACCAGGGACAGTGCAGCACAGCATGTTAAAGGCGCTACAATCTCTGTAGTGTGACGGTCTTGTCCTGCCTGCGCTGCTGCTGTGTCACCCTTTAGGTCCAGGTAGTAGCGATTATATTAGAGCAACTTGTTTCATCAGGCCAGTCCATCCAGAATGCATTTAGGATCAGTCATCACTCTTCCCTCCCTCTCTCACTCCATCGCTGGCTCTCCCCCTCACACCCCACCTTATATCACATGTTTTTTCCGATTGCCCCCCACAGGCTAACCAGGTGTGATCATGTGTAATTAGCCGATGGATTATCAGATTGGCTTTCCTCCATCCTTCCTGACAGACAAGGTAATCTACCAGTCCACATGCTCAGTCTTGTACACACTGCTGCGGTCGCCTGCATGGCTGACACTCAAAGTGTGAAGCTTTGCGGTTCCTGCGCTAACTTTACTGGTTCTCTTCTATTTGCATCATCAACCAGCGAGAAGTGAGAATTAGTCCAGTTGGAGGCTGTCTGAGGTGTTGGCGGCCACACTGTTCCCATGTTCCCGCAGCCTGGGCTTGTGACACTTTACACGGCTTAAGGGTAGACCGGCCATCTGGAGAATCTGGGGATTTGGACTCATCAACGTGTATTGCAACACCAAAAATACGGAGCACACAAGTAAATCTCAGCTCTGTAGCCCTTCAGTAGCCTGGTCAACCAGCTCAGTGCAGGTGTGTGAGAGGTCACAAACACCTTATGAGTCACTCCCTCATTCATCATCAACTTCATGCTGGTACTTTTCATTTGCTGAGCTGCCTTTGGCACACCAGCTGTTTGATGATGTCAACATTTCCTACTTTCAAAATGTTTTTGGAGGTAGAAAGGAGTAAGACAGGCAAAATATTTATATTCTACTTTAAGTAATTATTTTATCCTTCTTCGAATTAAAGCACATACGTTTGAGTCTACCCTTTAATAGACAGATGACAAGTTAGAGGGTGTGTCCTATTTTAAATTACTTTAGTCATTCTTTAATGAAACAATCAGCACTTCCAACTGTGACGTATTCACAGCAGTTATTATCAAACTGGCAGTAAAGAGTTGTCTATTTTTGGAAATGTAATCACTCAAACATGAAACTCTCAAATCATTTTTTTTCTGTTCACTATCCGTACTGAGAAGCACAAAAGGCACAGGTGCAGTACTCCTGGAATAATTTGCACACTTCACATACCTCGCCCCCATAAAACCCCTCTCTCCATCTCATATCATGCTTTACTTGTATCCAAAATGCTGCTTTGTGACTCTGGTGTCTTTATTTAAGGATCTCTATCATATACGATTTTCTCTTACAAGCTTATTATAGATAGGGACATTCGATCCCTCAGCAGAGCACTGTGGCTTCAACTCGTCAAGTCTGTAATGATGTTCATTTTTATTATCTGTAATGCAAGAAAGTATAGATGGAACTCGTGTTAAAGTTCTGACTTTTTAGTCTTTTTAGTTTAGTTTTCAGGTTTTTTGCTTTATAACAAAACATTGTATTTGACGTGGAAAAACATGTTCTTTTGATCAGTCTCCACTTTGATGAATAAGTGAATGAACTTGATGAGTCTTAGTTGAATATTTCATTGTTTATTGCAACACAAATTTACTACTCCAAGGTTTATCTTATCTGGTACTTTAATGGCAAAACATGCGTGGGAAGAACCCTTGACGTTCCTTAGATTAGCTACTATCTCAATGCATAAACAGAACATTCCTTCATATCCATACATTTCTAGAAATGAACAAAAGGAAAATTTGTATTGCTGTAGGCTAATATTCTATTTGAAATAGTTTCAGTAAATATAAACCAACAAGGGAAATCGTGTAAAATGTTTTATTTTTCAGTATTAAATGTGTTGTTATCTTTAATCAGTAATTAAAAACCAAATGATCCAGTTTAGGAATGGTAGTGCTGAGTAATAAATATGTTATTTGTGGGGTGAAAAGCTACAGCTGGGATGGCCGTAAAATTTTTAAGAAAGAGTGAGGTTTGTTTTGTTGCAAATTAAAGCACAGATACAGTACTTTTAGAAACACTTTTTAATACAGCCTACATTCTGCAGTGTAATGTTGTTGAATTAATCTGGTACTAATAAAATATTGAACAGTTCCTACTGGTACTTAAATAAACAATTGAAGACAATAAGAGGGGAACAAGTAAGTTCCTACTGGGCAATACTACTGGGAAATAAATTATTTTTGTAAATACTACAAGATACAGTAGCCTATTGGGAAACAAAACTGAAGTTGGGGGGAACTAATTTTATCAACACTGACAGAATTATTACTATCATAAAATGTTCCCATACTTTTTAGACAAAGTCTTCCTGTTTGGAGGATTTCAGCGCTTGGCCTCTCTTTAAAGACCCCACTGTGTCAATGACCCAGAGGTCACATCCAGTGTAACAGGACGCCCTGACACTGTGGATCAGGAGAGTTGCAGATGTTGGAGATGCAGGAAGAGAACAAGAGAGGTGAAATCCTTATCAATGTTGCGCAAAAGGGAAACTGATCGTTTGTGGAAAGCCGGTTAATGCCGGGAAGCGCTCTACCGTGTTGCCTGGAAGTGATGACCAACAATTCTCTTTAAAACATTAAACATATTTATAGCGTTTTACACCAAATACCAAACTGACGCAGACGACTGGGAATTCCTGTGTAGTCATGGTTATTTCCCCAGGAACGTGGGGCAGAGAGGAGGATGTTAAAGACGGGGTTGCATCCTGCAGTAATGCTGTTCTGCTTCTCCCCACTTTCACTTCAGGCCCGTGGGAGGTGGGTGGAGGGTGGAGGGGAGGGGTGAACCCGCGTTTAGGATTAGAGCAGTGTTGAGTGAGCGCGTGTGTGCACCGGGCGGCAGCAGCAGCAACAGTTCCTCCAACAACACAAAGTTTCCCGCAAAGAAAGTTAAATGGCTAAATATAGGCCCTGGCTGGTGTGCTGCTTCGTCTTTGCTGGTTCAATTTGCGCCGTTGCTCTCGTCTTTATGTGCATCGCCTCACTCGAGGACAGAGGGTGTCCCGGCGGCGGCTTCAAGCACGCGGCTGTGTCAGCAGACACGCTGCTCTGTTCAGAGATCGGCAGGTAGGTCATTCTTAGGCGAGGGGGGGGGAAAGTCTATCATCTGGAAAAATGTGTGCTGAATTTGACCCGAGTTTGGTTGAACTGTATCTAAAGCTTTTTAAAAAAGTGAATGTTTATTTTGGAATTTGGAAGTTATTTAAGGTATGTGTTACTACATATATTTCCATCGTGTTTCTTTATTCACATTAATGACATTAATGAATGGCTATCATGCGGCACCCTCTGCTCCTGTGGGTGAGATAAAAAGCCGAAGTGAGCAATGGGATAAGCAGTTTAAGAGATTTGATAAGCTCTGTTTGAAGAATAGAGATAACGCCTGCAGAACTGTGTGCAGACAGGCCATTGAGTCTCCTCACCCCTGGTTGATTTCTTTTCAAACAAACCTGTTGCATATGATGTAAGGGGAAAAACAGGTTTCCAAACCCACTAACTGATGTTAATATTCCTAATGTGGCATTAAAAGACTTTGTTTTTACTCTGATGGACTCTTTGATGCAGTTATTTGATGCAGTGGTGAGCCACTATGTGAACTCCATAAACCTGTCATCAAAGTAACTCCAAATTTGGGATAAAAGTGAGGTTTATCATGGAATGTGCGTGTAGCACTTCCAGCCTTTGTATTCAATGTCAGAGGGGTTTTTGGTTCCTGTGCTCTGCCAAGTTTTATCGGGGGTTCATTTCCCAGTCAGCAAAGACAAAGGTCACCCTTTGAAGTTTTTGACAGATAAACTAAGTGGGCTGACTCCATGACATAAAGTGTTAAAGAGCACCTTTGATAATCTGTTCACTGTGAAGTTGCTAATGTAGTCAAACCTGATAAACAGACAGTATACACAGTCTTTAAGAATAATCAGTCAATTCAATCCTCACTTAATCAGGATTGTTTTTGTTTGTTTTTTTTACACACTTTTCTTTGTGTTTGGCTTTTGGGGGATTTCGTTTCCAGTCTGCAGAAAATCTCCACACATATTATTTCAAAAGTTCATCTGTTTCTGACATCGACTGTGCATTGCATTTGTTGTTCTGTCTACACTGTTCACATGAGACTGCTTTAATTCGATTTTTCTAATTATGTAATTCTGCCTTCTCAGACTTTTTCTTCTGTTAAATCAGTCAAACTACAATGGCCTGTCTCAGCCCAACCTCAACAGAGCCAAACATTCCCAGCACTATGTGCTCCTGTTGCTCAGTGAACACATCTGACCCCCTGCCAACCTCTTTCTGAAAAGACCCATTCAGAGCTTTAAGAGGCAGTTCAGAGTTAAGATTACACGTTCTTTTGGGTAGTGTAATTAATTAGATGAATAAATAAATACAATAAATCAAAGAATTTAAAAGTTCATAGTAATTTTGAGGGGAGGCAGTTTAACTCAGGACTCACATAAAAAAAAAGCATCACCTTGGCCAGTGACTTCCTGGTATGGTGCCTGAAGTCTAACTGATAGAACAGCACATGGTTTAAACTTGCCTCTTGGCAGCACTCAGATACTATACTACTGTGAAACACTGAACCTCAAGGTCTACAGGCATATACTATTAACTATTTAAAATGTGGAGAAAACATCTGTTTTCTGGCTGGGCAAATATGTGGTGAGTAATCAAAGAGTTAGAGACTGACAGTTTGTTCACACAATTCCCATAAATGCAGTGAAATTGACTGTTTTCCAGGAACATGCTCCAGCAGGGGGGGTCGGCAGTAGATGGCGCCATTGCAGCTCTTCTGTGCACATCTTTGGTCAATCCTCAGAGCATGGGTATCGGAGGAGGGTCTATATTCACTATAAAAAATAAAACAGGTGGGTCTTCTCATTCATTTGTGTGACTTGTTGTGATAATGATTGACTGGGCTGATCATTCTTGTTGCTGATCTCTTCCCAGGCAACGTTAAAGTCTACAACTTCAGAGAGACCGTCCCAAAGTCTTTCAAAACGGACCTGTTAAACGACTGTCCCACCACATTCAGCCTGAGCACAGGTAGGCGAAGTTGTCCATGAGCGTATAGTAACTTAATAATAGAATATAAAATAATGTTATCCGGGAGTAAACATTTTACATATGTAATTACATTTGTTGACCTAAACAAAGTCAAAACCATGTTTTTGTTGTATTGCTCCACTTTCTGTTCCACGCAGAGTCGGTCCACCTGAAGTGTTGATGGTTTCCATCGTTTGTTTAATGCACTGTTTTCCACCTGTACATTGTAGGCAGCCAGTGGATCGGCGTTCCCGGAGAGCTGCGGGGCTATGAGGCAGTTCACAAACAGTATGGAAAGCTTCCTTGGTCCAAGCTGTTTGAGCCAACAATTAAACTGGCCAGGATGGGCATCCCAATGCCAATGTTTCTGGGAAAATTCCTGAACCACCCCATTGTGAAAACCCTCGTGGAGAGCTCTTCTCTCTGGTACAGCATCTCACTAACTGCTTAGTGACTGAGAACCTTTAAAGGTCTCCAGAAATGATAACTGTTTGCAAAAATGTTCCTTTAAGAATATATACTTCATAGCCACACTGATGATAAATGTCTGACCCTCGCTGGAGCCTTTCCTCAGCCATGCGTCACTACAGAAATCCTGGAGCAAAGGGCTCTCCAATAAATCCCTTCATTTCATGCTAATTTTACATAACCCCTGGGTTAACAATTGACTTCTGATTTAACATTCAGGATTTCACATTGCATAATGGTTTCACCCAGATGACATGATCATTTGAACCCTGAATGGATTTGTGAAAATGATTGTTATTTTCTAATAGCAGAAGGTCACACACTCTGGCTCTTAGCATAATATTTCAGGAACAGAGTTTACTGACCCAGAGATTAAAGCAGTGCTCACCTTGTATCAGAAATGGGTGCATTTGCACTGCTTCTTGTCTGCTTCTTCAAAATAGTATTCCGTTTAAAGTTCCTGTGTTATAATATGTAAAAAATATATATTTTACATGGTTATTTTTTTCCAGTGAAGTTTTCTGCAACAACAACAAAACTGCTCTGGGCAAAGGAGACATCTTGAAGTTTCCTAAACTCGCAGAAACCATGGAAACAATTGCAAAGCAAGGGGCAGATGCCTTCTACACTGGCAAGATAGGACATGACTTAATCCAAGACATCAAAGCTGCAGGTTTGTGCAATTTGAACATAGCCCAGGCAAGTTTGGGGGTGAAAAGACAGACAAAGAAAACATACTGAAAAATTGGAACAGTAATTGGAATTAGATGGACAAGCAGATTATATGTCCTACATGTTTCTCTTAGGTGGGACTTTGGAAATGGAGGATCTGAAGTCCTTCAAGGTGCGAGTGCAAGATGCGCTGACAGTTCCTCTGGGAAATACTAGGATGCACATCCCTCCACCACCTGCCGGGGCCGCCCTGCTTGCCTTCATTCTCAGACTGATGAAAGGTTTCATGTACTGTTTAATGAATTGAACTGACCTACTTTAGCAGCTGCATTGAATTCTAGTATCTTTATCCTATTACCTGGATTATGATTAAGGGAAAACACAAACGATTGTAGAACATAATTGTTTTAAAGTTGGTTGTTGTCCTCTATCTGCAGAGTTTTCCTTGACTCCAAACTCCCTGGATGGTGACCAGAAGATTCAGATGTACCATCATTATATAGAGGCAGCTAAATTTGCTAATGGACAAAAGAGGAGCATTTGTGATCCTGAATTTAATGACAGAAAGGTTGGAATTGTTTTGATTATTAGGACAAATGATAACACAAGGAAAGTGTTCAAAAGGTCAAGTAAAAAGATCCCACTGTATAACAATTGTCAAAGCAGCAGTAATCATACTAACAAGGGGAAAAAACTAGTAATTCATAGTGCAACTTCACTACTATGTTATTACTGTTCACCTCAGCCTTGTTTCTAGTCACGACAGGCAGCTGTTTTCAGAATCGACAAAGCTCTGCTAAACCCACTGTAAACAACCTGCCCAGCACCAAAATGTAGATAGACAAATGAAGCAACTTGCTGGCAAATGCTTTGGAAGATATTTTGAGCTGGGAGTGCTGCCACCGAATACGCAAAAAATCACTTTATTCAATAACCACGACTGCCGTTCTCCAGCGTTAATTTGAACTTACAACGTTGTAACCTACAAATCAACAACAACTAAACCGTCATTTTAAAATACAAGAACATCGTCTCTTGTAGGAGAACGGATTGTGCAGGCGTGCTTGTCTTTGGATTTTAGAGCGACCAGTGACAGCGTATCAACTAGTCCATGTTGCAACAATTCAAACCCAAAACTTGCAACAATGCTGAAATTGAACACTGCAAGCGACCAAAGGGAAGTGAGGACAAGAGCGTGTAGTTTACCATCACAGACAGTGTGTGGATGCCACGTTTCCATCCAAATGTTTTAGGCTGTTGTATCTTAGCTTGCCACTAAGACTGCAAGCAGAGAAACAGCTAGCCTGGCTCTGTCCAAATGTGACAAAATCCAACTACCAGCACCTTTTAGGTTCACTGATTAACCGGTTATATCTGGGGTTTTTAATCTGTACAACAAGTGAGTGTACAACTATTCTTTTTTATTTGGCGCCATGTATTGGACAATTTTTTTTCCGAGACCAATTACTTCCTGGTGTCACCTCTGGTTGCCTAGCAACTGGTCACAGTTGAAAATTGTTTGCCACATAATCAAATGTAAAACAGTCAGCATGTGAGTACAGACATATAAGTGGTATCAATCCTCTCAAATAAGTCTCTGCAAGAAAGAAAAGAGTATTTCACAAAATGTTGAACTTTTCCTTTAAGATGCATTCCATTTAACTGAAATGTCCTTGTTGGATTCAGGCTGGGGACATTTGTTGCATGTCATATCCTCTTCTCTCTGCATGCTTCCTGTCTTTAGCTACACTGTAAGCTGTAATGCAACAAAAAAAAAACTATCTTGACATGTTATTCTTCTTTCAGTGCGCAGATCATTTGATTGATCCTGCCTTCATTAATCGCATCAAGAACATGATTCTTTTGAACCACACCCATGACAACTCGTACTACTACAACACCAGGCCTTCCTCTGATCACATTGGGACAACACACGTGTCGGTCCTGGATGAAGATGGACTGGCTGTGTCTGCCACCAGCACCATAAACCAAGTGTGAGCAGGAAGCATTCCTGTATCTACTTTATATTATATCAAATCTACAATGACATAATACTTATCTACTCAGACTACTGTGTTACATTTCATTTTGTAGATTTGGAGGAACTATTTACTCTCCACGAACAGGCATCATCCTCAACAATGAGCTGTCCGACTTCTGTGGGAGAGCAGACACAGTGAGGGCAGGTAAAGTCACAGACATAAACGTAGCATTTCAACCTAAGACAATTGAATTAAAGACATTACTTAATGTAGTCATTCAGCCGCTTTTCAGTCTAACATGGAGTGTAATTGTTTTCAAAGGTGAACAGCCTCCTTCCTCAATGACTCCAATTATACTGGAGTCAGTGTCTGGAGGACTCCTTGTGATTGGTGGATCAGGGGGAACCATGATTACCTCAGCAGTGGCCTTGGTGACTCAATTGAACTCAGTTTGAATACTTGTTTGTCTGCTTCTTTGTTTGTTTTGTTTACATGATTCTCTTTTGTTTTGGCAGTCTATAATGAATCGCTTGTGGCTGGGGATGAATCTCAAAGATGCCATTCATGCACCTATAGTGTTTGTTGATTCCAAGAACAATGTGAATTTTGAGCCTGGTTTCGACAAGGTGAAGTTCTCATCCTCAGTGTCAATTAATTACATTCAAGTTCACCAGACTGTGACGGTTTGTTTAATGAAAAACATTTTTATTCATGCTAATGGTTTCTGATGGAGATTACCAGGACATAATCCTACAAAGTCAGATTTAATTTACCTGTAAGCAGTTTTGAAAAAAGTGTGAATGGCTAGTATTAATTTGTCTGTGTGTCTGTGTGTGTGTGTGTTTGTGTGTGTGTGTGTGTGTGTGTGTGTGTGTGTGTGTGTTTTGCGTCCCCTAAGTCTGTGATGGATGGCCTCAGAGCTCTTGGACACAAAGATGGGAAATGGCCATACTTCTTCAATGTAGTCAATGCCGTGGAAAAGGAGAATGGATGCATTGCAGCCGTATCAGACAGCAGAAAGATGGGGGTGTCAGCTGGATACTGACCATAGAAAAGAAGCCCCCCACTTTGCCAATAACATGTGCCCTAAAGACTGACTGAGCCTTTAGCCTTAAGATCAACGAATGTGCCGAAACCATGACAACAAAATGTTAGCCATTTGTTGCTCACATCTCTCACCTGATGGAACTGATGAGCGACACCATCAGAAACTACTAAGCTAAAATGGTCATTTTGTTTTATTATGACTTGGGTCTTATTTTCAGCATTTCTATCGGTTAGACAACATTGTACTCACCATAGTGACTGCAAATCTTGGAAATCTGCAAGATGGCTTAAAATAAGTCAGATAGGGCAACGCAAGATGTCAAATAATCAGATTATCTAGACCACTATATTAAAGTAAAAGTGGGAGTTTCACACAGATTTTCAGAGAATTTCCAGAAAATTGGCAAAAGAAAATGCCAATTAATGCAATTTATTGGGTTACATTTGAACTTTTTTTTTTTACTTCAATCATTAAAAACAGGTGGATGGAAACAAACTTAAATGCATCTGCACTAGAATTATCAGTAATAATCACTCTTTGCAAACTATGTGCATAAGTGGATCTTAACTTTGATCATGTCAAACAAAATTGGGTAATTTGTAACATTCACCCCCATAGATAGCCAAATAAATGTGAGTAACCACAGGGACTGTTTTTTTCAAGTTGCCATGTTCCCAGATTTTCAGCAATTAACTTGATAGTGTGAGGCATGGACAAAACTACAAAAATAAGACCCATGTTGTAATAAAACTGACTCATCGTTTGAGCTGATTGGATTACTCCATATATAACATTTTCAATCCAGCCAGTCGTCACACACGCATCATGATGTCATACCACATAAATGAATAACGCACAGTGAGCACACCATGAGGCAGCTACTCTACTGCTGAGATCTGCTTTTATGAGGGTTACACAATCCTGACCAAAGTGTAATGTGTTTGCAGCAGCAAGCCATAAAAGCAAATCTACTGTAGTCCAACAAAACAAAACCTGTAAGTCCATTAATATTAATGATTTTTTCTTTTCTTAATTCAACTATGTACTTTTCTATGTAAGAACTGTTTTTAAAAGAGCCATGTAACTGTCGTAAGCGACACCCTGACCGATATGTGACTTTGAGACTGTTGTAGGCAATAAGCTGCCCAAACAAAACTTTTACTGTGATCTTAAAGATTTTACTGTATGTGAAACAACCTTATTCAAGTCCCTGAGCATATTGTGATCTCTGTTCAAAGATTGAGGACACACTGTAAAATGTCATAAAAATTTTTTTAAATAGGTTTAAAACACAAGTGTATTTTCACACCAACCATTTCATTTTGTATTTTCTCTTTGTTTTAATGTGAAAGTGTTTTGTAAATTTTTTTTCACATTTGTACTGCTATTAACTGAATATTTGTGTTGTCACAATAAAACAAAGTCCAAACAAAGTAAGGAGTGATTGCAGTCTCTAATCTTCACCAGACGTACTTTTCAACCACAAACTCCTTCAATACGCTTTTTACTTTAAACTGCAGCTCTTTAAACATTTATCTTTTGTTGTTAGTGTTGTTAGCGAGAGCGAGAGCGTGAGCGTGAGAGAAGAGATCAGTCAGTGGGATTTTTGCACAGGAAAAAGAAAATATTCGGAAAACAGACTTTGAATTCCGCCTACAGGTCCGTAGACTGGAGATCCAGGCGGAAACGGAAATCAAGATTAGGAAATGGAGTTAGACACAGGCAGAGAAGTGGTGCAAGGGCCTGTGATTAGTGATTCTCGCCCGGTTAACTCTACGAACTCTAGGTTTGACGTTAGCCGTCAGATCACATTAGTCCCGACTTTTAGGGAAGCTGAAGTTGACACATACTTTACCGCGTTCGAAAGGATTGCTTCGGTTCTGCAGTGGCCACATGTGGGCTGTCCTCCTCCAGTGCAAATTGCTTGGGAAAGCACAAGTGGTGGTAGCCTCTCTCCCTTTGGAAGAGAGTTTGAATTATCAAGTGGTTAAAAAGAGGATATTGCACGCGTATGAGTTGGTGCCTGAGGCTTATAGGCAAAGATTTCGAGACCTCAGGAAAACCGTTGACCAGACGTACGTTGAGTTTGCACAAGATAAAAGTGTTCTCTTTGAGAAGTGGTGTTCAGCCAGTGGGGTAAAAGCTGACTATGAGTCCCTCAAACAGTTGATCCTTCTGGAGGAATTTAAAAATACGTTCCCAGAACGGGTGGTGGTATTTTTGACGGAACAAGGAGTAACGACAGTGTCCAGGGCGGCTGTATTGGCGGATGAGTTTGTCCTGACTCACAAAAGAGTGTTTGTTCCCGCAGAGAAGCAAAAAGCCGGACCAGTCCAGATGGAAGCCCGGCCTAAAGAAATACAACCGGATAGGTGGAGAACCACAGAGGGAAGTGGACCATATAAAGAGAGACGTGAGTGTTATTACTGCCATCGACTCGGCCACATCAGCGCAGACTGTAAGGTACTGAAGGGAGTGCAACAGAGGAAATCCCAAGTAAAAGGTGTTGGGTTGATCAACACAGTGATGACGCAGGAAGAGGATTCCATAAAAATTGAAGAGGCTGAAATAGATCCGTGTTTCAAGCCTTTTGTGACTAACGGCTTTGTATCACCTACAGTTGATTCCACAGAGAAAAGGCCAATAACAATTCTGAGAGACTCTGGTGGCAGACGTTGCTTCGGGAGGGAGTACTCCCCCTCTCAATGCTCGTCGCCTGTGGAGCTAGTGCCGTAATTCATTCACTTCGTTAAGGCACCTTTGTACCAGTTGTTCTTGCACTCTGCAGTTGCTACAGGAATGTTCGAGGTAGCAGTTCGGCCTGATTTGCCTATTCCAGGAGTCGATCTGATATTGGGGAATGACATCGCAGGAGGCAAAGTCTTCCCCAGTCCGGAGATTATCGATGGACCTGTCCTTCTGGAAGGGACAGAAGAGGATCAAGATGTGGAACTAAACATGCTGTACCCAAGTTGTGCAGTAACGAAACAGAAAGCTAAAGAAAAGATTCCTTCCTAGGTGCACAGCTGATGGAGGACTCATCGGCGAGAGGACCAGAAAAGGACATCCAACCTCCCGAGAGGAAAACCAGTGCACAGAACCTCACCTTTGGGGGAGTGGAGATGCCGGCGTCCCGTGAGGTGTTTGTCAGTGCACAAGCAAACGATAACTCCCTTGAAGTGCCAGGACAGTGCGACTCGGACAGATACGGCAAGTGATGAAAATGTCAAGTACTTTTATGATAATGGTTTACTGATGAGGTGTTGGACCAGCACAAAAGAGTGGGAGACGAAGAATCAGGTAGTGGTCCCAGCAGGATATCGATGCCAGGTACTGAATTTGGCTCATGATCACCCCTGGGCCGGACATCTGGGGGTGACAAAAACTTATGACCGTGTACTAGGACACTTTTTCTGGCCTGGTTTGAAGAATGATGTAGTAGAGTACTGTAGAACCTGTCACCCCTGCCAGCTTGCGGGGAAGCCGAATCAGGTGATCCCCGTGGCTCCCCTCTGTCCG
>JAVQJL010019157.1:0-15000 GCA_036024295.1 Nannoperca obscura | reverse complement strand
GCCTCTTCCCCGCCAACCCTTCACCACGTTTCACACCCTATCTGACATATTAGTATCTCGTTATGGATCTCTACCAAAACTAATCTTATCGGGCCAATTAACAGTGTGCCCACAAGCTCGATTTGGTTTGCTTGCTTGTAAAAACTATTAATTCACAGGCTGCATGTGCTCATTAGCTAAGAGCCCATCAGATGACACACAACACTGCAGACAATTTCTCTACGCACCGCTGAAATGGCTTCAGCGGTCTGGCAGTTCTACCAGGTGTCTGAAAAACACAATATATTTGCAATTTGCAAGGTGAGTTCCAAGTAAATCCCTCATGAAGGAACACAAACGAAACGTTTCAGCACCACGAACCTCAGCAGACATTTGAAGGTTGGTCACGCCAAGGAATATGACGAGTTTTCACAGTTAGCTAGCACTAACGCAGAGAGAGAGAGCAGGACTGTTTACCAACTCAATCACCACTCACTCAGCTGTCAAAGCAACCCTACAGCCAAGGTCACTAATAGGCGGACCCGGACACCGTCCTTTTGGACCCGGACCTATAACCAGTAAACTATTGACAATTATCACATTTTGACGTCTCTTTTCTCATCTCTTAATTGTTTTTATGTTTTTAAGAATAGTTAAATAAATAAATGATGCTACACAATAAATAAATATACCCCGTGATCGGTGATCAGTATTGGCCAATCCTGCTTCCAGCGATTGGTGAATCCTGATCAGAACACTGCAGCCTGGCCACAGAGTCTTCAAACGAAACTCCCTGCTTCATAAATTAGATGTCATGACGATGATGATAAAATGCTTAGACAAAGTCTTCTTTGAGCCACAACAGACAAAATATTTAGCAACTGAGTTGATCCAACATTTCTATACATGACCATAAGGAATGTTTAACGGCCTAATTAAGCCTTAAAGTGAACATGTGTGGAAGCACCTGCTTGTAATATACTCTGGATTAGTCATTTAAGCAGGTGTTTCCTTGATCGTATATTACATGACATTCTGTGCTGAATATATTCGAGGTATTTCTGCTTCCTCTCCCTACAGCTGCTTAAACACTGCTGCCTGAAGACGTGCGTAGAGCTGCAGTCTGCTTTCTATTGTAAACCTTATTGTGTCCCTAAACCCTGCTCACAGAAATGTCTTTACATGAAACACAGGACAGGGACTTTAGTTTGCCATTTTAACAATGCTACACAGTATGGCTAAATATAAAGGTCCTACCATTTTGTCATGTGTCAGTATGCCCATCACTCTTCTCCAGATCTGTCTCAATCTTTCTTTCTGTGCACACATTCTGTACAACATCTAAATGCCAACAGTCGGCAGGTCTTTGGCAGGCTTCAACAATAATGGCCGGAAATACCAGATCAGGCCAGTGCCTGCAAAAGTAAAAAACATTGCATCCCGAGCGATGTTACATCTGCTCTACTCTTCGAGACTCTGCTCTGCCTGTGTCTGTCTTCACACTCAGTCCCACATATTATATGTTGTATGCTGTATATCACGTATACAGCAGTATGTACAGCAAACACAGGCAGGCTTGTTTACTTCATAGATAAAACCACATACGACCGGATTATGATTCGTCTCCTTTCTAATAGAGTTTTATATTGTCAGCTGACTTTTCTAAACGCTATTGCAAATGGCAGTCTGCACTTGTGAATGCAGCTTCATGCAGCTTCATGCACCTGCACACGAGTGCCTGAACACTGTCAGGTACAGTGGATACAATGCCAGCGTGCGTCTGTTGATTCCAATGAAATGTAAGGAAACTAAGTAACTTTTTCCTCCGCACCAAAGTTCAGTGAGTAGGCTACTAAGGGCTTACTTGTGTTCTTTCTACTACCAGCAGCAATCCCTTTTTTTATTTGGTAAAGAATAAACAAAGTTGACATAGACAATTTAACTTTGGCTGCCTCTGGAAGACCCTGTTTTGTTCTGCCTCAGAAAAAAATGACTATTGGGTTTCTTTGGTGGAGGAGTGGGTAAGTGGGGAGATGAAGCCTGGAGGGACATGTGTATTCATAACACCAGTGCCTCTTTTCTTTTAGGTGGCATTGTCTGGTGTTGTGGATCCTCTTTGCTCTATTGTCTTGTGAGTTCCGCTGGTGTTCTGTCATGTAAACAGCTCTCAAAGGGGAACCTTCTCCACTCTCCTTTTCAAAACCGCTCTCTTTTTTCATAGGCCTGTGTCTCTTTCTGTGGTCGTCTTCTTGACTGTCTGCCAGTCTCTGTCTCTTTTCCCAATCCCCTCTCTTTCTGTTTCACCAGCTCCATCAGACACACACACACACACTGGCAGAGCCAATAGTGTATTGGGGTTTTAGGTGCCAGTAGGGAAGGAAGGACCCTGCTGGCTTGTCAGCGTCTCTGACCCCTCTGTCACAATGGGTCCTTCTCCCCTCCCACTCATTTCCCTGCCAAGCTGGGAAGAGTAAATATTTATCAGCCCCCACAACAATGGCCAGCTCTGAGGAGAAAGAGACTTTGACCAGAGCTCATGCGAGGCCCGCAGGCAAGGCTGGTGTCAGACGGGGCCTAAAGATGGGTTGCAGGAAGATTAAGATGGAGCCTGTGAACATTGTGGGGAAATACATTCCCTAGGTTAGTGGTTATATCACTATACTATTTATGTAATGCTGAATCCAAGACTGGGTGAGTTGGTGAAAAGCAAGACAAGTTTGTTTACACATAAGTTTTTGGTTAAATGTGAACGCAAACCTGAATCTTAACAAACAACGGTTCAAAATGATGATTTTGATCTCAAATGAAGTTTAGTATTTGAACTTGTTTTAACCACACTTCTGGTGCGGCACGAGGGACGGACATGTTGGTTGGTCGGCCGGTCCACCACTTTGATCCAGATAGAAATATCTCAACAACTATTGGATGGATTGCCATGAAACCCCCGCCCAGTATCCTCGCTGTCCCCAACAGAGCAAAGAAACTATACGTTCAAGTTCCCTTTTAAAAGTCGGCGAGGAAAATGAACAGTTAAATCACAGGGGGAAGAAATCCATGTGTCTGGATATCAGTTACTGAAAAAATAATCTTTCATGTACATACTCACACATACATGAACAGCCAGGTGTCAACACAGTTGTATAGGTCAGGCTTACTGTGATCAAGGCCAGCCTTTCTCTAACAAAACCTCAGCACCTACAACAATAAACAGAGCTCAGATTTGCAGAGCCTCTCCTTCATTCATCATTTCCTCTCCTGTTCCCCGGTTGTAAGATCTGTTTCCTGCCTGGAAAAGGCTTGGAAATGAACGCAGAGGCGGTGAATTCAAAGCAAATGTTCCTATGGGCTGAATTATACATGGGACTGGTAAAACAACATACTGTGGATTTATGAGAGAAGACAGTGCAGCAGATACTGCACCATATAGAGACACAATTAGGGTTTTGGACTTTGGGTGACCTCAGGCGGAGGGAGTGTGTTTGAGAGCTACTCTATCGAAGGCCTTTCATTAAAACATTAAAACAGAAGCCAAAGCCCCTTTCAGACGTGCACCCCTTTATATTAATCTGATGGCAATTTTGGTTTGGTGTCATATTCTGAATAAACAATTTCAAGTCACGGTGGCAACCTCAGACCTAGTAAATGAGATGTTATGATGACGATGATAAAATGGTTAGACAAAGTCTTCTTTGAGCCACAACAGACAAAATATTTAGCAACTCTTCCTATTGAGTTTCCCTCACGCTCATGAGAGCCATTAGGGCTTCAAAGGCAAAGTAATGTAATTGTAACAGATTGATGAAGCCAGAAATGTTATGTGTTCCGTGTCTGAATAGTGCTTAAGTAGAACACATTTTTTACACTAATGATTATTTTCATTATGGACTTTTTCATTTTTCATTATGGATTTTTTGACTGTAAAACATCAAAAAAGTGAAAAATGTTCATCATTTCCCAAAGCCAGATTTAGCACATTCAAATTAATATGTGTTTTGCCTAACAGTCCAAAACCCAATTAGTTAACCCATTTTAGTCTAGTGTGCTAGCATGCTAACATTTGCAGTTAGGGGTTTACCAAAGTCAGTAGGATTCATCCTCTGGGGACCATGAATATATGTACAAAATGTAATGGGACTATTACTGTTACTGTTACTACTACTACTACTACTACTATTACCCTAACTATTACGTAATAGACAGACAGACATTGCCATCCCAAGATTCACACTTCTAGCGGTGTGGCATGTGCACAGAAACCAAAGTATTTCACTGACACTGATATAAACAAAAACCTACCTGCACTGTGACATTGTAGCCTCAGTCTAAAGAGCCACATAATGTGTATGTGAGCATCTGTAGCATCTGGTCATTCCGTCCGCTTCATTACAATTCCATTCAATGAGCATATATTCTTTCTCTTATACTCTTTAGAGTCAAACCAGATGCATTATGTCTCACATTTTTTTATTTTATTATATAACATGCAGGAAATGCTCTGATATACTTGTAATATTGTAAGTAATAATGTGCTTACAATCCATTTCACCAAGTTTAAAATATTTGGAAAACCAAGATTTTTAAAAGCATCTGGTATTGATCACCAACCAAGACTCTTTTCAAATATTCCAAAATGTTTCAACATTAGCAGTTTTTCATCACATTTCTTGTCCCTTGATATGTATATGTGGTTTCATTCCACCGAGCAAGGTTAATCATAAATCAAACTGTGGATGTGTTTCAAGTCAACTCATATTTTGGCTGGAGAGTTGCCTCCAACTGAGCTTATGCACTGATGTCACTTCACTACACCTGTGTCTTGTTATACTGAGGAGTGGTGTTTTCCTAACGCCTCCCTATCACATCAAGAAACACAACAGATTATTAAAATCAACAAATCATAAACTTTAATGAAGACATCATCCCAAGCCATGGCAGCTGAAGCTTCTAATGAAGCAAAAAACACGCGACTGTCTGCCAACATGAGGTTATTGGACATGAAACGGCTGCCAGAGGCGTCTCCAGACAGACGTACTGTAGCATAAATAAACATCCCCGAACCATTCATTAGGCTAATAAAGCCGGGTGGATAACCTGAGGCCTTGGATGGTGGAGCAGCAGTCATTTACAACTCTCCACGATCAAAGTAAAGAAGGCTGTGTTTTGTGCGTGTGTGTGTGTGTGTGTGTGTGTGCACAAAGAGCTGGCTGCCAGGCTCAGCCCAAATGTACAGTCAGCCTACTAATCAAGGGTTCCCAGGCACGAGACAGTCAATACAGCTGCTAGCTGAGCGCAGTGAGGGAGGATCAGGTGCTGGTCACTGGCAGACTTGTTTGAGTCGGCAAGCTAAGAATCATTGGGATAAATCACGAAATAGTATGTGGTGTGTATATCTGACCAGTCCATTGTTGAACCATTTCATGAATTGATCTGAGGGTGGTTTGGTGTTGGACTGATTCTGTATCTAGCAGAAATGTCACGCTGCATATCATAGTGGGCTGCCTGACGCAAGGACCATGAAACAAGATGTGTCAGATCTTAGCTGGCTACAATGGTAGTTTGATCACATTGTAAGTTTGATTAACAGTAATTAATTAGAGAAGCACATTGCCATGTTGCTTTCAGATACCAGAGATAAATAGGATACAAAACACAGCATAGTGGTTTATGAGACAGGATTTTACAAGTTCATATTTATTCATGTTACCAAGTAAGTTCAAAGCCACCAGGTACCTTTTGATTGCCCAACGCAGCACTTTGCCAGATGTTGTATTGCGCCAGATGAGCTATAGATTCAACTTTTTTGCCGGACAACCTCTTTGCCAGAGTGTTGGTAGCACCCCTGTGGCAGCTTACTGCAAAATGTTGTAGCCATCACCCAGTGACTCACCAGGAACATTTTGCATTGTATTACATTGAAGTTAATAATTCTACTAATACCTAATAATATCACTGTAATTTGTTGATGACATTTATTTTTAGCTCTTTTACCAACTTCCCCAAATTACATCCCTCATGCAACCACTATGTTAATCACTGTAATTTAGGTCTACTTGATTATGACCACAATTTCCTGAAGGAAATGATGACACTCAAAAGGGAGAACACATGTAGAGGAAAATGATTTAAGATGAACTTAGATTCTAAACACAGCCAAAAACTGCTGAGCACCACATCACCAAAAAATGGAACAATTAACAATTATTATTTGCAGATTTCCACTTTCTGACCTGGCTTTAGTGGAGTTAGCCCGGGACTAAGGTCAGTGTTAACTTCCTCCAGGGCTCTAAAAAGCTTTGCGAATGCTGTGAAGTCTTTTAGAGGGAGAGTCCAAGCAGCTGCAGGCAGGAGAAGCCGGGCTGGGCAGCGGTGGAGCCTCCAGTCCGGCAGAATCAACAAGAGACGCTGTCCATGTTGCAAAGCAGCCACAGCTGCTCCTTTCTAGCTGCTCTCCAAATTCACCCATGATTACACACACACACACACACACACACACACAATGATCACACACAATAAATAAATGAATCCAGGCACGCACACATTACGCAGTCAAGCCTTTACACGTGTGCATGTAAGCACGCAGGGAAAGGTGCACAAGCAGGCCCAAAATAACAAACACATTCACATACACTCAATCTATTTTACACATAGTTGCACAAACACCAGTACGTGTTCCCCGCAGCTTAACATGACAAGGCAGCCAATGTGAAGGCATGAGGAGGGAGGACAGACTGGCGTCCAACCTGAACCTGCCGAGCCTCTGAACAGAGACAGTTGTTGGCTGACTGACGTGGGCCTGAAAGCCTTTCAGCAGGTCAGGGCAGACTGAACCAGTTAGACAGATTGAGTGAGTGTCAGAGAGAAATGTGTCTTTGTGTGTGTGTGTGTGTGTGTGTGTGTGTGTCTGAGAAACCAAATCAAGAGCAATTGGGTTAGTGAGAGAAGTGTGTTCGTGTGTGTGTGTGTGTGTGTGTGTGTGTGCGCGATGGTGATTACCTGAACATGTGAGGCTGCACCGCTGCCTGAGTTTAGATTTATACTCCAACATGGTGTCATGTGTTGGAAGAGGTAAAGGGACACAGATCACCCTGAACTGTTGATACTATTTTTCTTGGTGGGGATACTTTGTGAACAGTCACACACCATCACACACTGCTATAACCACAAGCATGTTTTGAGAGTAAAATTGCACTCAGCTCACACATCTGAAGCAGCAGAATTGCAAAAAAATACCCCAAAACACATTCAGAAGTGGTTGAGAGATGCATGTGTTCCTGGTACAAGCTACTTCTTCCTGGAGCATGAACACATCTTAAAGGTCTGTGAGTGCACTGTGAGCTGTGAGCCGTAGGTAAACACCTTTACCTTGCTCACTGACCCAGTTGTAGCAAGGTGAAGAACAAACATCCTCACTTTTTACCAGAGGCTTGTCTGGACTCGCCAGACAGAGGCATGGGGGGGAAAGGAAGAGGACCAGGAACGGCTGCTCGGCTCCTAACTCTCTTGCATGTTTTCTTTATTTCCATCATTAAGTCAGTCTGTACAGTATTGAGCCAAGGGGAGGGATGATTTTATGTTTGCGTTGTGATAAATACTTTCTTCAAAGGCTTTTGGACATAATGACATCGACAGCAACATCAAAATCAGGATCTAATGAGTTTGCTGTCTTGGGGAAAAAAAGGAAATAAAAAATTTAACAAATTAGAAGCTTGTTTTAGGCTTGGGTTACACATTTTTAGTGAACAACGTTATCTAATTCTAAGGTCTAATGATGGGTCACAAAAAGCAGATCCATCAAGTCAATGAATCAAAACCAACAGCCATCAGAGTAACAACATTTCTTTTGCAAGTGTGAATAATGAATAATGAAAGGGGGACATGTACCATTCCAGTAACTGCACCTACAAATCAACAACGCAGCACAAACTGATCGCCACAGCTGATTTTCTCCTTTCAACTGCCTCCAAAAGAACTTTAGGAATGGTTCTGCAGGCGGCATGGTTCTCTACTCAATTTGGATACTTCTGTTAGTCCACTTCCATGCAGTATACACTATGCCTCTTTTTCTTTTTAATGGCCTGTTGCAACCAGGCGGAGCATTATTGCCAATATTTGCCCGTTATTATTGCCCACCAAAATATCTGCCAACTTGTTGGCTCACTTAACTTCAATTCAGTTCAACTGAAAATGAATCAAAATGAACGTTACTTTTAGTGCTGTGTTCACCATAGCAATCACAACTGCAGCCACCTTTATCGTCGGTTGGTGGTCCTTCCCCTTCTGCTACGTAGTCAAGATGGCGACCATTGAGGGTGAGATGAGTGCAGCAATCTACACACTACCTTTTTACACCATCCTCATGGTGCACTGCATTCTGTCACGTTTACTGTCAGCGTGAACACACTTATGCGCTTAAAGCAGCCAGAAAGTACGGAAGAACGCGGATTGAGACGCAGCGTAGCTGAGCACTGTTTTTATCCATCTTGCACGGCTTTCTAATGTCATCTTGTGACGAGATGAAGCAAATATTACAGGACATCACGTAAAAACCATCTGAACAGAAACGTCTGTCAATGCTCAGTCAAAGCTAGTGTCGATCATGACTTCAGATACAGTAAGATGTTTTGCTTTGCTAAGACACAGTGTCACGTCTTACCTGTAGGACGCCAATGAACCATCTGCATCTATTCATGCGTTCAGACTCTTAAACTCCTCGCAGAAACAGGTACATCTGAGAGACACAAAGATAACATTCATCTGTCACTGTTTGTGTTTTTTCTGGATACATTAGAATCACAATTAGGAACAAGACTGAGGCCTTGACCAACTTTGAAAAAAAAGAGTTCCACTGGAGAATAAGCATAAAAAACACTGTAGCGAGAATGTAGAAAGCAATGCTTTCACAATGGGTGCAACTGTGTATTAAATAGAAAAGAAAAAACTAATTTTACATGAAAATCCTTTGGAAACAAGCAATTCTAAACTTTCCAGCTACAAGCCCGCACAACAAGTGATGGAAGAGAAATTGTTTTAATTGGCAGAGAAGAGAAGAGAAGGACAGAGAATGTGTTCACAGGGAGCTCGTAGAGGCCTCAGAGCCCAGTGGCTGCGGTGCACACCTACAAAACAACACTACTAAAGCCCAGACACATATATATGTAGTCTTTCCCTTTACCACACTGACCCTCCGGCTGAAAGGTCACCGGGTCCCTTCAGTCCGTTAATAAGCACTGAGGAGTTCACTCTTACAGAA
Organism: Nannoperca obscura; assembly: GCA_036024295.1. NCBI lineage: Eukaryota > Metazoa > Chordata > Actinopteri > Centrarchiformes > Percichthyidae > Nannoperca > Nannoperca obscura. The sequence goes on along the minus strand of JAVQJL010019157.1, from coordinate 5,771 downwards.
CAACACTCGGTCACATCTAGTATTTTGTACTTGCAGGAGATGCTGTGTGATGATTTGGTGTAGTGAAGAAGAGATGAGGACGTTTGATAACAGGTGAAAGAAGTAGGAGACTATATCCCCCTGCAGCCCATCCAGGAAGGTGCAGGTAGCCTAATAACAAGGTTAGGATATGTCCTTGAGTATGTATGTAACAGCTCTACAGAACAGAAGGCCATTCAAACCCAACATATGGTCCACATCACCAATTACCAAGGTGTGCGTCGATAGGGAGAAGATGAAGAGAGTGGTAGTCACAGAGGGAGTTTAAATATGGGCAGATGAGGGGAGGAGGGACCAATTTAGAGTAATGACCTCAGGTCAGAGGAACCTATTTCACTCAACATCATGGCTCCAAGTTCCTCCCCAGCCTCCTTGTCTGAAACTGTGGAAATGTAGACAACCAAATTATTCAAGTAGAAAAGAATCATTTACACATACAATGTTATTAAGAGCTGCCTTTGGAGAAAACATCTTGGAATACAAAAGGCAAGAATGTAATGCAAGGCTGCACTAAAATAGTATTTTAATGGAGAACATGTTCCCTGTTTATTTTCCTTCAGATATGACTTTATGTTCCATGTATATCAAGCATTTACGATGTGTCCCATGTCATCTGTATTACATCTCTGAAGAAGACACATTAAGGTAAAAGTAAACAATAGTTTTTTATATAATAGTTTCTTTTTGACCTTTCAAGTTGTGAGTATGAAGATGATCCTAATCAATAGCTAGGCAAACATCCCTCTCTTCCAAGACACCTGTTGTGTCATGTGACAACATCAGTATGTTGGGTACATGTGATAAAGTGCTGCCTGTAGTCTTTGACAGTAAAAAGCAGGAACTGTTAAGGTTTGAATACGACAAGGAGGTAATGAATACATAACAGGGGTAAATAGGATGAAGCTAAATAAGATGAGAAACATTTAAATCAAATATCAAAATCAGGAGCATGAAAAATATAGAAGTGCTAATATGGATACTTTTCTTTGTCATCATCCCTCTTCTTCAGTGTTGCTTGATACAATCTGTGGATTCAAGTCCATAATTCACCCTCCCAACACAGATCTCCCTTCAAAACTTTAAATGTAAAGGCAGAAACACTAAGCTTTAATAATAGCACTATTCCAAGGGGCTGATCAAATACTCAATGCATTGGTTTCACAACAGAGTTAAGCCAAAAGGAACTACTCCCCAAATTCCTGCCTTTCCACAATTCTGAAAATGTTCCCTTTGAGCCTGTGAAGACACAAACAATGTGTTAATTCAGTGGCAGAATCCTTTCCCCTAAGCCGCTATTTGCTTTAGCAGTGATGACACAAGGGGAGGAATTTGAGCAATGCCTGTGTATCGTAGACTCATTTCCTCCTGAGTGAGAGCCATCTCCAGACAGACAGCACTGAAGTCTGGTTAATAGCTGGGTCCGTGGCTCCAGGTCAGCCAGTGTCCTGCAGACATTTTGTACACTGGTGTTTCTGTGTAGAGGTGTACGCTATTATGCACAAACACACACTGACAACAAGTAATGGCATGGATCATTCATACATGGAAACACTTTCAATGAGTCATGAAACTATATTTTCCAGTGTCCTCTTCAGACTCAACATGGATGAAAGCCAATCACTCATTACTTGTTTGTTTTGTCTGAATAATGAGCGGCACCCAATCATTGGCTGCCAAGACAATAAATTCATCGGAAGATACAAACTACCTTTGAGCACACTCTAATCCCCACTCTTTTACTGTTTTCAAAGATTATATTGTGCCTATAGGATTCCAAAGGGCTTACTGTCCCATTCTGCACAAATGGAAGTCTCTCTCAATTGTAAGGGATCAAAGTAGCCTCATAACTGTGCAGCTTTCAAGTAGAAAATGAAAAGAGTATAAAGCCAGAGCTAGTTTTTTTCTTCGATGGGATCAACTCAAACTCAAGCAGCCTTGAGAAAACTTTGCTTGTTCAATAGAGGATCAATGCCAAGAATTATTGTGGCACTTTGCCATTTGTGCTCGTTCTGCCTGCCTGTCTCTCTGGCCCTCCCTGATGTTTTCCACTGGTGGGTCAATGATATGTCATGAATTTACTTGCGAGTGAAATGCTACGTGTAAAAAGAGCACTGATGCAAGTACTCCAAAGTCAAAGAAAGAAAAATGGAATGGGTTGTGCAAGCAGATTAGCAATCTTTATACTTCATGGATGCCAGCCAGGAAGCATCTACCCGTTCCTTTCTCCACTTGTGTCTTTTTTCAGCTGTTCGATTTAATGCCAGATATGTAAATTGCTTCTGAAAGTCATACAAGAGCTCATACGGGACTAGTCAGTTTTTAAAAGGCAACACAAAAAGCCTGTATCAGATGACATAGGGATATCAGCGTGGGAGATCTCCAGTGATGAAAGCAGTGGCGTATGGAGAGTCGTGAAAGGCAACAGAGAGATAAATACCAACATGCGCAGGCAAATGCACTCTCTTCATCTGGGTAATATGTTTTAGTAGCACGAAGTGCTACACAAGAATGAGGTGACAGGTGTGTATATGGGTGGACCACTCCAGTGCTACTAAAACATATTTCCCATCTAAAGAGACAAGCAATTGGTAAAAGCATCTTCTCAGAGATCTCAAAAGCTTCTTGGAAATTGGGCAGTAAGTTGGCCTCAAAGATCTGACAACAGGGATATTGTCTTGTGGCATTAGCCACAAGGAAATGTGTTATCTGATGTGATTAATAAATTAATTATTAACATGAAAACAATTTGCAAAGTTGACTCTAAATCTCCTCAACCTAAATCAATTTCCAGAGGGACGCATTTTCTCAAAGATCACATTGGAAAGGTAGTGTCCTGACACCTGAGGAGAATCAGTCAAGCAGATTTTACTTTTGTTTATATCTCTGTTTTGCCAGTGAAATGATAAATGGGTGTCAGAGCAGGACGAAGCCTACAAGACGGCACCCTTGCAGCTGTTCCTGTGTGCCTTAGTACCATCACTGTTTGTGTTCCCAGGAGAGTCGGACAAAGCTCTTCCAGGTCGCTCACTAACCTGCCTTCTCATTACCAAAGGTCATCCTGCTGGGACACAACGCTGACCTCTCATGCCAAAGGTTACTTAGTGAATAGGAGGATAGGGATGAGGAGGGGGGATAATGAGGAAAAAGAGGAGTGGGGAAGGTGAGCGCAAGTTAACACTTAGAGCAATCCTCCTGTCTCACCCCTTGCTTTCATTTAACATCATCAACCATCTTGGGACTATTGATTCACTCTTGTGTTGCAATCCATCTATGATCTCAAAATAAGATGCCTTTAAGGCTTTAATGTGAAGGTCAATCACTCCCTCCTATTCCCAGGTTAAGTGTTTGGCATTTGGCACAGGCTGGGGTAAATGCCTATAGATGGCATTGCTCTTAGATCACAGCAAGCTCATTAGCTCTGGCCTGCTGTTGTGCTCACTCAAACCAGACCAGAGACGTGATCGGGTGGAAATTCAAAGAGGGTAGGAGGAGGGAGGAGGGAGAGGGAACAGATATATTTCCTTGGATAACAATAATGACTTCTTGTATTTAGCCTGAAAAACAAAACAGAGAGGCACCATGGACAATGGTGCCAAGTGTTATACGGGAGTGCTGTAATGCCTTCCATGCAATGTAATCCACCTCTGAGGTTATGTACAGTAGACATGACGGGGCTGGGTGTATGTTGGGGGGGTTACAACATCTGGATCTTGTAGTATGTGCCTCTGGAGTTTCTGACAGTCTCTCTATCAACAGAGCAACATCCCCCTCTTGGTCCATCCACGCTGCTCCCTCCCCCTCTTGTTTGCTTCCTTCTCCTTCCCTTCCCTACTTCCTCCATCCTTTACCCGTCTCCCCTTCAGGGCCATGTGAAAACTCCCAATTACCAGAAACACGAGAAGTGCTAACGGTTGGACATGAACTTGGAATATGCAAAACACAGGAGCCCTTAACAAGGGCCATGCTGAAATGTGATTGAATGTGTCAGCAGGTCGTAAAAGGCCCCCTCAAGATCAACGTAATTATGAAAGCTTTACCTGGAGGACTTTCCGGACTGGGGAGTGACCAGCGACAGGAGGAGGAGGAGGGTGCTGCCAGCATTATGTTCCACCAACAGAACCCCCTTTTAACCCAACAAGTGGAGAACAAGCAAGGTCTTCCAGCTGCCTTCCATCAGAAATAAAGACGGGACGAAAGAAAAGGGGTTTGTAACACCTGCAGCAGGGTGCCAGCACACATTCCTTGGTCCTCCGGCCCCTTGGTGATGCACTCTATAAATCCCTGTGATTAGCTACAGTAGCGGACCTAAGTGCCACTTAAATCAAACCCCAAAGGGGAAGATGTTGTGACCTTCAAGCTTTGGAAATGTGATTTAGTCCCAAGTGATTATAACAAAAACAAAGGTAGTTCTGTTTCTCTACTAAGAGAGGATGGAAGGAGGAAGGGTGTGATGGAAGTGTATGAGAGGGAGAAGTGAGTGTGACAGCAGGTTTGCAATAATAAGCCATTGTTTGAAGAATTCATGATCAGGAGAATTTACTCTCTGCTATTAAGAAAGCTTCAACTAATAGTAAGTTCATTATGCCTTAGTATTCTGGGAAGACTACACACCCAAACAAGACGCAGATGTGCATATAGGAGCCACGCCAATGTTTTCATGTAGTGAATGTGAAAACTGTTGTGTCTGCATTTGCTCCAAAATTTAAATCAGCATCTAACCATTCACCATGTTTTCAAAGCTTCCCCCACTGGACAGCATGTATAAAATGTGACAGCAAAGATGGGAGAGTAAGTTGTAAATCAGGCTCAAAGCGATGTCACTGAAAAATCCTCCGTTCCATGACATGTCGGGGTACACCTACAACATTAACACGAACCACAGTCAGTCAATAAATGAGAATGTGACTGCCCCCAGAGACAAAAACTCCACAAATCACAATTAAGTCCACCAAACGAAGCAGCAGGCCTGACTGTAACAGAGTCTCCAGAGGTCTATAAACCTGCTGTGCTTACGGTAACAGAAGGGATGGCACAGCTCAGGTCCGACCGACAGCTGACGTAGACCAGACCCAGCTGCACTCTTTGTCTCGTAAGAGAGCAAACAGTATTTCTACATACAGTCTGTCAGTAGGATTACACTCCAGCATCAGTAACATAAAAGTACTACTTCTAGTAAAGGATAAAGAATACTCTCTTTTATTCTTAACCTAAACCAGGTGATAAAGATGAAGAAGTAGAGTTCTCTGTGGATTGAGGAGGAAAACAACAGAATGAAATGTCCAAACATGTTCTGATGACAGTTGTAATGAAAATGCAAAGAGGCACACACACCTTCTCTTCTGTGCACACGTCACTTCAACCATAGGTTTTTAGCCCAGCTATTACAGGGGCAGCTATCCATGCAACATTTCAAAGATTTTATTAATTTGATGTAAGTAGTGTTCTGATCTGTGTCTTGTTTATGAACTAGATCCAATGATCAACAGAAAGATTTTGATAATAATTGTAATAATGGATTAATTGTTGCACCGTCTCCAATATCTGCTTTTCTGTTTTGTACTCTTTTGTTTCATCTGACCAACAGTCACCTAGGACTCTGGAACACTGTGATATACATATGTTAGCTCATTTCTGACTTTTTTATTAAATGAAACACATTTTATTTGTGTAGATTAAATGGGGGGGGGGGGGAATAACAATTGATTATTTGAAAATGAAGACGAATTGATTAG
>JAVQJL010019154.1:0-15049 GCA_036024295.1 Nannoperca obscura | reverse complement strand
TTCAGACCACCATTTACAAGGTTTCAAACCTGAAATACAAACCAGCACAGTGGGAGAACAGTGCCAGGTTTGAAACTCTGAAAACGTGTTGGCGAAACTCCGTAAAAGAGAGTTGCATTTGTAAAGAAGCAAAACTACAAAATTATTTTTTCAGAGATTTGATTATTTTTTTTAAGACATTCAAAACTTATTTTCGACCTTGCAAAACTTTTTTCAGACATTCAAAAGAAAATTTCGACCTTGCAAAACTTTTTTTTGCGGTTTTGAATCGTGGCAGCGATCTCATCCCAAAGGTATTGAATATAACAAGTTTCAGGATTTCCCCCCATTGAATCAGGCTTTTACCAACTATAGGGACGTGCACAGGAAAATGCATTTGTAGAACAGCCAATAGAAATGTGCCCTTTCTTTGAAATTATTGGCCAAAGTCTCCCGCCACGGGAAAGATTTTATAAAGCCTGAAAACAGAGCCAAGAGGACGTGCAGAAGTAGACGTGTTCTCTCAGACCACTTCAATTACAACATGCTGAATGGTTATTATGGAATTTTTGCCCAATGATGGCAAAACAATTGTGCCTACCTTACTTTTAAGGTGATCTAAGACAGCAAGTGGTTGCCTCCAATGTAAACATGAGCTAAGGTCGACAGCAGCAAAAGAGGTAGTGCGTAGGTAGTTGCTATTCTCATGACAGACAAATCAATGAAGAGAAACTGTACAGTTTAAATCAGTTTCAAACTTTGATTTTATCTGGTTTCGGACAATAAACAACATTTATGGTTCTGTTTATCTGTGTGATGAGTTTATGGTGAATAGCATCAGCCTGTGTGGTGCAGGATGGGACAATTGGAGCTAGCTGCAGCAGCGGTGGAGTTGCATCCTGCTGCATCCAGCTCTCTGCTGGACATCACTGAAATACAATGCACTGCTGCACCATTCATTCAGTTATCAAAGACAAAAGATAAATGGTAGTTTTTTTTTTTTAAATTACGTTATACATTAATTATAACACAGTAGATGAAATACATATAGCAATGTTTATTGTATTCATTTTATTTCTTTGTCTGATTAGTTTTCTTTAAATCAAATCAAATTTAACTTTTTAATCCAAAAGAAGAAATTCATTTTGTCAGCGGTGTATACTGGGGTGAATGCAGTACAAATAACATCTTCCATTCTCAGCTTTAAAAGGGTTTCTTGATTTAAAAAATGACAGATAAGTTGTTAACCTATTTACTTTTTACATGTTTTTTCTTCATTTGAGAGTTGTTTTTTGTAATGGACTTACAACATGTCCATTTGTAGATTTTGCAGTGCAATAATCAGAGAGGCTAATTAAGTAAAATGCTCTGAGTTCTGGACCTGAAGCTGAATATTAAATGACAACAACCACATGGATGAGAACATACATTGATTGGTTTCAATAGCAAACATTTATTCCAATCATTTGGACAATGCACAATTTGTCATCTACCCTGATCAACGTGCTCTGAATACTCAGTGTGATTGCTAGATCCAACTGTCTTTAAGCAATCGATACTTTGCTATTTTAACTGTTACACAAAAACGTAACTATTGAGCCTTTTTTTTTTACTTAACTGATGGTAAATCCATTTTTACAGGGTTTTTTTTCTTGCTGCATAGAATTCATACAGCTGATCACAGTATCAGAAAACATTAATTATTCATCCAGGGACAACACAAGAGGCTACACATGCAGAGAGTATCCATTCACAGTTCTACCCATTGGATCTACATTTCTACCCATGTGTCACATTACACTCTTAGATTTCACCGGCATTTGGGACAGACTCTGAATCAGACAAATTATTTAAAACAATGGCATAGAAATATTCACGTCATATATTTTTCTTTATAGTCAATCTATATTAGATATGTTTCTCTGGGGGGATTTTTGTCAGTTCTATGTGTCACCCTAAAGGGAGTACGGACAATGTTAAGGCTTTCCTCTAAAGAATGTAACTTGTATTTTGCAACCTCACATCATGTAAGTACAACTTTGACCATAAACAGGCTGGTTTTACATATATCATGTACTGTATGTATAGAGGAAAAATGGTTTTCTTTGATACATATACTGTATAGAGGCTGGTATGAAAAGTTATTCTTGAATCAATGTCTACCCTATTGCTTCAGTGGGCAGCTTTATTGCACTGCACATTATGATATCTAAGGTATTTGAGTCAGTAATTTAGTCCTATATTAAACTTGAAACTTGAAAAAGATCTCCTGTACTTTTTGTATGTTTTGTTAATATACAATCAACTTTGATGAACTTAGTATGCTATTAATATAGTCGTCCATTAATTGATTTGTGTCAGTCTGCAGGTTTGGTTACAGTGTCAGAAAGCACAAAGGAACAATAAAGGATAAATCTGGGGATATTTTTCTTAATGTCATCAAATCCCACGTGCAGACCCAAACCAACAATGAATTGATCCTGCTAACAATTGCCGTGTGTGCACCCAAAGCCTCATATATCTTTTTCCTCTGTGCCATAAAGCTCTATTGTTGTCCCAAAACTATTAAAAACACATCAGTGAATCACACTGTTTCTTCATTACCATGAACACACACACATTGTATTTATTTGGACAAAATCCTACATACACCATCCTGCTGCACCAAATACTCACTCGAGTATTTTTATTATTCCACTGCTAAAAACAAGCAGTTTTTGGGGGGAGGGATTTGTTGACAATAAGACAAACAACAGTCAAAAGAAGTTAGAACCACTGAATTATCTTTACTGTTGTCCTTGTAGCATTGCATTGGAAAATCATTTGGGAGACGATGTTTCACCTAAAGAAACTGTTACTCTTACTCAGCTATGTTTAAGTTACACACTTGTTTGTGACTGTATAGTGCTTTAGGAGTATAAATTCAAACTTCAAATTTTCAATTTTCACTGGCAAAGCTGAGCCACTGAAACATATCATCCTTCAAAGGCTTCCATCAAGCATTATATGGTAGCCAGTCTAAGTGCAAGTGTTTATTTGATAGGAAAGCCATCTCTATAAAATCATCTCAGTACACAGTGAAGAACATAACTAGCATGTCTGACGTCAAAAGACAAACTAAATTACCAATTACCAAACTACTTCCAATTATTATGATGATAGTGGGAGAAATGATTGAGGTGCAGTTTAAAACCAATTCTAGCTAGTCCTTGATGGTTTATATGAAACAAAAGACTGTATTTAAAATATTCAATCCACTTGGATTACTTTAAAAATAAATATTTCTTTTTGAGAGTTTGATTCAGCTTGAATCAAAAGCTCAGCTTTTTTTTGTATTACATGTGTGTTAAATGATGTACACATTTCAATTCATAAGATGTGGAGTGAGTGGCAACTTCATTTAGGCAAAACATAAAAATAAAATAAATCAAACAAACCCAGCCAGTAAAAATGACTGAAGGGGCAACAGTACTTAGATAAAAGATTGTCATATAACTCACTATGAACCACTCACATAATGAACATACAGCTAAATACTTCTGTCATTTAAAAATAAAACCACATTCATGATAAAAATCTTGTGATATGCACTATATAAAAGTGACCATGCAAATGTTACTGGGGTATAGAATAAATCATGTACAATATAATACAGGCTTCCTATACAAATACTGAAAATTACATCTAATGATTTATATTCTTTTCCGATAAAAATGTCTAGCTTTGGCCATTTATATTTCACATAGTCACTCTGTCAAAATATTTTCAATTGACAATTGGTGCCATTGCTATACAGTGGGTGCTTATTTAACCACTGAGATACAAATGACTGGTATGCACCATAAGGTAACCCACTGTAAACAACAGATTTTGTAATCCCTCTACTCAGAAAAAGTCATCATCAAGCTTTTTCCCAACAGTCACTATTCTGTATGTACTGTGTATTAATGTAAAACATATAAACAAAGAAAATCATATTCATTCAAGACAACTACTATCACCATAAGTAAAGCAGATGTTGCTGAGAGAACTGGCAGCCTCTACTGGCTTCTACATAGCATTTGATATGCTGGGTTGGATTTGGTAGAAAATATGCTGGTTGATTTATGGCACAAAAGTAAATTACAACAAAGCTGGAAGAAGGTGCACAATATGGCACATTGTGAAGTGCTAAAGCCAGCAAAAATCACCTGTTACATGCTTATTCTGTTCAGCCTGAAAGCCAAAGATGCCAAAATATTTTCATTTGATTAAAAGAATTATACTGAGGTATTACAATTTAACAGCAATATTGTATTGTCGAAAATTGCTACATGTAGCACCTGAAAATGTAGGCTACAAAAAATTAAGATTGATTTTTGCTACTATGGTGTTTTACAGAATGTTCTTGAATTAAGAAGAAAACAATAAAAAATATAAATTTTTAAAGTTTTTCTAAGAAAGTTTTGGGAAATATGTATATGTAAGAAGTTTAACATCAGTCTCATTTCTCTGCGTCTAGTACAGAAATGGGTCTGGGATATGTTTAGCCTAGCTTAGCAGAAAGACTGGGTTAAAGGAGAACTGGTAGCCTCTAACTAAACTTTGTGACACAAACACTACAGGCAGCTAGATCATTGTACTAAGCTAGGCTAAACACATCCCTGACCAACTATCTCTGTTGCGAACACACAGAGATAAAAGTGATACAAAGTTGCAAAGTGTTTTTCCCCACTGTACATTGCTGTGTTTAAATGTTATTTTATTCATAATCCTCAATGTTCCTCAACATAGAAACATGATAGGCTCCCAGATACTGTGACAATGCTATACGTTGTTTCTGAGAAATTATTTTTCATTTGGTTTGGTGTAGCAATTGTTTTGTGGTTAAACTGGAAGAGTTCCATTCCCACCCAAGCCTTGGCAGTGCTCCAACTGCCAGTCACCTAACAATGTCGTTGCAAAAAATGCATAGACATTGTTTTTATTTCAGAATCCTAGCCTCCAAAATAACTACCCCACTTCATTACTCTATTAATGTTAGTATTTACGTGTGTATTTGACAAAAGCAAGGGTATATTGTACAATATTCATTTGAAAACTACAAAGACAGCTTTTAAGCAGAATGAAACCTGCCCAATTCAGTTGGGAAGCTTGAGGTCAAGTATTGCATTGAGTTTTGGAAATATACGAATTATCTTATGGTGTAAAGAAGCATAATATTCCAGTATTTTGCAGATTTGTTTGTGCTGTAGATATGGGATTGACATGAACATCAAAATGTAAGTACAGGATATAAAGAGTAAGGTCAGGGTTTACAGTATACAAAGTACAGTAAACGCATATTTCAGTGCAAGTCACAGCATATTTGACTTCATAGCTATAGGAGCAATACTAAGCACACTTATGGTTCAAAACAGTATTCTGTTGAGTATGTGGTATCTATACAGAAAAGAGACAAAATACAAAACATATCTCTGTCACATATTAGTGTCATTGTTGTTCACTCTTTGTAAAATAATGAATTCTTTATCTATTCAATTTATACAGTATGTTGTATAGTAAATAGTATTTTCTGGTGTAGCACCCTTATCAAACATACACACTAATTACAGTGCTTGAAAGTAAACACTTGTTTCACAGCTATGATATAATTATATTGCTGTAATTTGCTACAGTTTCAACGTTAGTGTGCTACTTGCTTTTTTATTTTTTATGATGATTTATATCCAAAACATATGGAACTGTTTAAAAAAGTTCTCCTGTCTCCAAAGCACTGGCAAAGCATCAACATTACAATAGTTTTCCTTAGGAGTGACCACAATAGTACACAGTGATTATTTCACAATACTTAAAAGGTTGTGATTTAGTGGAAACACGTACAAAAATCTCATGCTGAATAAAAACATTTCTTTTGAAGTTATTATGCTATATACACTGGCAGGTAATACTGTCACAGATATGGGGTTCTCTGAAATCCAGCTGTATTGCATTATTAGCTACATCTTCTCAGAAGTCTCCAGTTATTTAGTCCGTTAGTCCTTATAAACCGGAGTTATCGACGTCCCCTTGTAGAAAATATTGCGGGCGTTATCAGGGCTGTTGGCTCTCTCTGGAATCAAGATGATATTATTACCTTTTCTCCGCAGTGTGGACTCACGACTGGAGGCGACTGAGGGGGTTTCAGAAGAGGGTTCTCCACCACCTCCTCCAGATCCAGAACCACTACCATCCCCCGGAGTGACCCTTATGGTAGAGAGGCCCTGGGGGTGGAGCCTCTGCTCTGACTGGCCGGTGTTCTGGGTGTGAACAGTAACTATGGGTGGGGTGCTAACAGTGGCAGTGGTGGTAACGATGTGATTGTCACGCTTCCTGTCAATAGACCCTTCATGTATTGAGTCTGAACTTTCTGAGTCTCTGTTTAGATCGTTGAGCTCGAAGGACTGCCTCAAACTCCCACCTCCTCCTCCTCCTCCTGCTCCACTAGTCCCTGTTCCTCCACCAGCTCCAGTGCCATGATCCAGGGACCTCCACCTCCATGATCCGCTTCCATCTGTGGATGGAGCTTGGATCACTGGCCTGTTTTTTCCAGGGTGGGCTTCTACTCTGACAATTGCTCCAGTACTCCCTGAAATACTACCTGTAGTGCTACCCAGTGAGCTGGGTCCCATAGTGTTAGTGGGGTCTTGATCAGTTAGTGCCCTGTAGCGAGAAGACCCCTGACAACTTCCAGTAGTGCTGCAGCCAATGCTGCTCTCATCTAAGCTCTTGGAATGGGTCTGTAGTAGGCCCTGCTGCTTTGACATAGCAATCACTTGCATGATTCGAGGCTGGGTATTCTGCCCATTATCGTTAGTCCTGCAGGCTGTAGTCTTCTCTGCTGCCCTTTGCCAGTTCGCCTGAATTGTGCTATTTAATGTCGACATTCCCTCACTTCCTCCTCCCCCCATCCTCGGGGAGGTGGTGTTGTAATTTTCATGAGATTCCTCTGGTATGTGGACCAGCTGTGAGGACCCAGGTCTAGATTGCATGGATATTCTGGCCCCTCCGGTGATGCCACTACAGTTACTGGGCAGGGTGGTACTAGCCCCTGTGGCCAGTTTGGACATGTATGCGTGACTATCAAAGCCTCCGTTCAGACCCGTAGCCGATGGCTCAGAGCTGGATCGGAGCTCCATGCTGCCATGGTGGTGCGGATGCTGAGAGGACTGCCCAGATGATGAGTCTACAGAGGAGGAGAAGGAGTCTGGAACCTGCAGGGAACATTTGTGGTTGCTGTTCTTACTTTTCCATTGAGACAGAAGCTGCTTTGAGCGGCTAGAGTCCATGGAAGAATGGTGGAGAGTGGCAGCGTGACGTCTGGCGGCTTCCTCATATGCTGCCATGGCCTGGGGGGTGTGGACCCGAGGAAGGGTGTGGCTAAAGGTCACAAAGGCATCTTTGCTCTGAGGGCTGCGGGGGGAGATCACTTCCACATCTGCACTTGAACGATTTAGACTCTCATCAGGCCGCTGCTGTTGAAGGCCTTGGTGGAGGAGGCCCTCAGAGTGGGAGGTGGGTATGCCGGGCTCCCCAGACATGCTGGCTTTCATTTGCAGGTGGTGGAGTATGGCCTCCTGGTTTATGTGGGGCAAGGAACAGGGAGGGCGGTGTAGCAGTGGAGGAGGGCTGGCACTGGCCTCCTCATTAGGCCTGAAATTTCCGACTGCATACAACCCCTGGCATCAGAGGAAAATAAGAATCATTATGTACAGTACATTTTACTTGATGCTTATTTTACTTGATACCTTCATGAGTTCTTTTCCAAACCATTTCGAATAGACTTACAAAAAATCTGAGTTTATAGAATAATTTTGGTTTAAACTAACCAAACATGGCATTGGGGATTAAATTTCCTTTAATGTTAAAGTAATATTAAGAATTTTTTTTTTCTAAAATTAAGACCTAACATCAATTTGCAAATCTTTTCTCTCATTAAAGAAGTTACAGTTGCAATTATTACATTTAGTTCTGTATAATGTTAAGTGAAGCTAAATGTGGCAAGCTCTTCATCATCTGTACTCACACCACCATCTGAGATTTCTAGAAGATTTCAGTCATTTTCTCAATCCAAGTAAGACTAAAGACTCCTGGGTTAGAGGAGTGTCCATCAATGTAACTACAATTGTGAAACATCACATTTAAGCTTTCATTATGGAGGACTGCTCCTTCAATCTCCATTCAGTAAAAACAAAACAGGGAAACCATTGGCAAGGAGACTGTTGATGGGACTGGCCCTTACCAGGTAGACAGCAATAGCTCCTCCAAGCAGGAAGCCCAGGTAGACGTCAATGGCGTGGTTCTTGTACTGAATAATCCGGGTCAGACCACAAATGATGGCACAGATAATGAAGGAGAAGACCAGCAGGGGCTTGAGAAGCTTGGATGAGTCTGTCAGTGTGCTGTTGAAGTACATCTGTGGACACATGATACATTTACTGATGTATTTTTTGTTATCCTTATGATTACTGTTTTATGTTATAGCAGTGTGCTATCCCATCACCCCTCCCAGGCGGTATTTAGGTTGATTCAAAATACAGGTGGCCACTCTATATTGTCTGGTTATTGGTTATGTTCCATAAAGTGTGAATGACCTCTCCAATCTCTGTTACATTTCATTAGAGATAGATTCAGTCAGTCCCTGCTGTGGTTATTCCACAACCACCTCAGGGTCTTTAATGGGAATCAGTATTTGTCGAAGGACTGGCACATTCATCTTCTTTCTGTAGTTTTGAACCCCTTCAGTTTTACAGACTTCAGTTTTACACATTTTTAGTAACTAACTCGCAAGGTCAGTATATCACTTCCAAATACTTAAATTTTAGTTTTTATTATATATTTTTCATCATCATATTATTATTATTATGATATTAATAATGTAAGACACACACAAATATATATATATATATCTAAATATATATATTTACAATATATTATACAAATCAATACAGCCTTTAAGACTGTAAGCGGGCAGTCGAGTGACACATTTGAGTAACAGCTAAGACAGCCGCCGCAGAGATACAATGTAAACAAGCTATAACTATAACCTATAGTTTATAAGCCATGAACAGACAGCAATTTTTATTAGTTACGATTCATTAATATTAGTATTATTACATTACAATATTTTTTTATGAGGAAGATGACGACAATGAAAAAGGTGATGATGATGATGATGATGACTAATATTATTATGAATTTTCTGGGATAATGGTGAAAATGGTTATTACTTTGCAGTTTATTAAAACTATGATGATGATTCTGATTATTATTATTATTATACAGTAATTATTACTACAATAATATTATTGATTGAGATATTGATTATTATGGTGATACTGAATATTAATAATAATATTATAGTCACTATTGTTGTTATTTCTCCTATTTTCACTACATTGCAAGCACATAAATACAAACTTCATGTGCATACCATAAACAAACATACAACTTTGAATTATACAGAACCTCCTCACTCATCAACTTGTTTTTTTAATCATTAACTTATTAAAGTTAATAAAGAAAAGTTGTTTCATACTTTTTTGTCTATTTTCTATATTTCTAATACTATATATTATTAATTTCTTCATGCATTCCATAACTAATGACACCTCTGACTTGGCCCTGGTGGCTGAGGGGGGTTTGGCGAAATGGACTGGTATGGGACAGCATGGTGAGAGTTGGCCTGAAGTCCCCTTTCAAGTAGAAAGTTGCCCCTCAGACCCAAATCCTGTAGGGGTGGAGGATGTTCTAGAGTGCATCTGACCTGAAACAGGCAAGCAACCTACTACAGGTCTGGGGGCCGCTTGAAGAAGGAGAAAGCTAAGAAAGCAAATACAAAGGAGGAAGAAGAAAAAAACAAAAAAAAAGCTAACAAACAAATCGATATAAAAATCGATACAAAAAGGAGAATAAATTAGAAATGATAAATACATTCCTGTTAATTACTTGATCCATTGTCTTGCACTATAAATACAAATAAATGTAAAAAAAATAAAACTAAACAAAAAAATCTTAGATCTGACTGATGTTAACAATTGCAGATTAGTTTTCAATGATTTGTTCAATGTGCTACAGTTAACTAGCTAATTATGATAGCAATCATACAGGCCACCCCATATTTTTTCTTTGGTCCTGAAAAGTTGACAATTGATGAGTGGATCGAACATAGTGAAACAAAAATAGTGTAGAGCAAAGAGCCATGCAGAAAAGTTCATCTTGGCTAAATCCATCATCAACCACTCTGACCACACCACACTGGTGAATTCTCTTGGCAGATAATATGATCGACATTAAAAACATCTGGGTAAAATTGTCCATCAACTTTGACCACGTTTGAGCACCAAGCATTATTGATTTAAACATTTCCCCTCATCTCACCGGAGTCTTATGGAGTGTTCTGTTGGCACAGAACATGGTCCACCTATGAAGTGTTTGCGTGGGCTCAAACCATTACTCACCGAAACATAGACAGCAGCAAAGGATGCGAGAGTAGCGTGCTGTGACGGGAAGGATTTTCTGCAAGAGATGAAAGAACAGAAATAGCTCAGCCAATGTTTACATCTGTATGTGTGAGTCAAAAGGGGGTGGAGGGTTTAACCACAGCCAACGAGATATCTCAAACCCCAACCTGCACACTCACATGCTTGATGTAGGTTGAGTGACAAAACCAAATTAGATGCTTCTGTTTGTGTTCTTCTACCTTTGGTTCCTGTGTTAGAACCCACAAAATACTTGAACAAAGGCAGCAATAAAGCAGACATTGTGCTTCTGCTGTTAAAATAGGTTAATAATACCCCTGGTGCACAACCACTGCAGCAAAACAGCTTTCCATGCTGCTCTTGAAACGAGACTGAAGCTTAAGCTGGCACAGAGAGAGCGGAAGACAGTGTTTATGCCAGGAGCAGTACGTTATTTTTAGACCCCCACAGTCTGCAGTCAAATCTACGCGTGTCCCAAATACACGGGTCAGACCTAGACTCATCCCCTCGCCCACATCCCTATTCTGCCATACACACACACACACACACTCACAAACTCACATGGAGACTTGATTCCATTAACTCTCACAGAAACCAATCTCCATTGAGGTGTCCTGTTTAATCAGAGACAGTCAGGTTTAGAACGGAGAGGGCTGCAAACAGACAGACTCAGTGCTGATGACTTAAGCTAGTGTCAATCAAGAGGACCTTTGCTGGACATCATTTAGTTCTGAATCTGTCTGTATTGAATCCTACTCTGGCTGTCTCAGAGGACTTAAATAGAATTTACACTTGAACAGCTAAATCACAGGGAATTATGAGAAGTGTTGATTCAACTTAATGATCATTTTGGAGGCTACAGGTTGTGGTGCTGCTGAACGGCATTATGCAGAGAGGTTATTTAGACTTCACTTACTGAAATAAATGGGGTGGGACAAAATAATAGACATAACCACAAAATCAACAGCATCAAAAATGAGCATGCAGTTGAATCAACACCTCTCTAAAACAGTTTCAAGTAAAACGGAACATTAGAAACTCTATGGAGGTTGGATTCATTGCAGGACTGTTGTATTAAGCAATGTCCAAGCGTTTACAGAGATTTTTGAAAACACCTTCTAAGGTGCAGGTTTTTCAAAATTCTTTCTGTGTGGACATGTAAGGGGAGTGTTTGTGAAACAATGACTTTACCGCCTCAATTCCTCAATAGCAATGAAATTTCGCAAATATTTATGTTTATGGATTAAGTTACACAGCATGTGGGAATTTGTTTTATGCTTTTTAAAATGAGCACATGCCTGAAACAACAACAATAATGGTGAACTTCCCATTGAGTTATGTTTTTGGTTAGCTAGGTCACTAGCTTACAGCTTAACCTAGCAATGCTGCACCACATTGCCAAAATGTTTACTTGGTCCACCTCAGTGTCTGTGGTTTAAAGTCTGCCAGAAATGGAAGTTACTGGTTGCCGTTAGTGTTTACTCTGCTCCTGGCCTGTTTCAGTGTTTGGACAGAGATGACAAAAAAGTGAAATGAAACAAAAGCCCAAGTGCTTCTGTTTGATCATCTCAACTTGAACACGTGAACACATCCAGTGTGGCTCCTTTGTAGTTTTCACTCGGGGTCTCTATTTTTCCCAATGTCTGTCTGAAAAAAAATCTGTCTGAAATTCCTCCTCACCTGCCCTGGTTGATGGCCGCGGGGTCGGCCCCTGAGCAGATATCCTCCATGACATAGGGGTTCTGCTCACAGCTGACATTGAGCGTGATGTAGTTGGGTTTACACACAGTGAGGAAGTAGGGTGTTGGGTAACCTGTCATCAGTTGGAGGATGTCGGTGATGAGGGCCGTGGCACAAAGACCGAACGCATGAACGCCTGAGGACAGAGGTCGGTGTCATGTAAAGGTTGGAAAACAAGCAACAACATTCAGACAAAGGCATCAACACTACTGATAGTGTTGCTGGGTGGGCTGTACAGGGACAATATATGCAAGCAATGTAATCATTGGCTTTTAAAACATTACATAACATCTTCGAAACACGTAGATTTATATTTGATTAACACAGTATCACACACACACACACACACACACACAGACATGAGCATGTAAACAGACATGAGCAAAAAATGAATCTTGTTACTCTTACAAAGTTGTATTTTTGTTTATTTATATTGTATTGTACTTTACTATATTTCAAGTTGGATCCATTACAGTGTAAGAACAAAAGTCACATGACAAAGTCATGGCAAGTGTGTGCAGTCTCACCTGGGCCTAGCAGCTTGTGAACAGTACATAAAATGTACAATGCAATAAAATTAAGAATGACGTTGTTATGGGTTATGGTTAAGATCTGCATTATTGTATCTGGGCACAGGTAAAGAAAAGGGTGCAGCTATGTTAATCACTGATTTAAGGCATCACCTACGAAGTGACCCAAATCAAAAATGGCCACGATGTTGCATGAGCAACAGGTACATGCTGGGTCTAGCTATAATTCTAAATGCTAATAAAAAGCCTCTGGCGGTGACCTACTCTTGCGTAAGATCTTCCATCTTCAGTGACAATAATCCCTGACACAGCTGTAACTGCAGAGTGCTGATTCAGCTCAAAGGTTTTTGCAAACTTTTAGGAATGCAGTGGGACAGAGCTGAGTGGACTGGTTTTATTATTGATTGAGAATGAATTAGCAAAGAAATTGAACCGAGAAGAAATTGAGGAGGACTTTGTGATACACAAAGCCATTCAGATAGGTGAGTGCCACCACCACAGCATCGCCTAGAAATGTAGTTTCACACACGTCAAGTAGCGTGTGTGTGTGTGTGCTGCGTGGTGTGTAAAAACTGTGCAGGCCCTCTTTTTGCTTTAATGTGTATGTTTGTGGGCTGTAGCTGCTGTCAAGTTTATATTGTCTATACATCTCTGTATCTGCCTAGGTGATGCTAGTTCATGCTGGTATTTTAATTTATGTGGCTTAATAATGCTTGTTGCATCCACTGCAGTATCCATAGCACTTATTATTTGAGTGTATATGTTTGTCTTCTTTTCTGGTTAATTCTTATAAAGCATTACTAAGGAAGGTGGTTGATTATTTATTACTGATAATCAGTTGCAGTCTATGTAAAAGGACTGCATTGTTGGTTTGGACACAAGGCTCTGTGGTGTGATATTGTTCCACTAGACATAGCTGACATGTTAATGCACTTCATTTTGTATCCTAAAGGTGGTCTTTAATTGAATAGTTCTATCATTTAACATTATCATCAGAGGACATTTTAATTGACTAACTTTTTCACTTTTATCTGAATACATTTTTACACAAGTAACTTTACTTTTACTTGAGTAAGATGTCTTTAAAGTAACAGCACTCGAGTAACTGACTTGAGTAATACTCTTTTCAGTCCTGTTGGCTACTATGGTTTGACAGGGTTAAGGAATGTTAGCATAACATTAATTAAAATAAATTACATTTTATTTATGTTGCGCCATATCATAACAAGGGTATCTTTGGCAGTTGCTCAGGGGAGAATCTGAGCAACTGCCAAAGATACCCTTGCCTTACGTTGCAAATGAGTCATGAGAAAAAGCTGGAAAAAATAGCCAGCTCCAATACTGTCAGGCCAGTGTAGAGAAAGAAAAAAGTAATCAGTGTACCAACGAAGCGGACAGCTCTGCGTATGAATGAGTTGAAGTTGCAGCCAGCAGCGTTGATGTTGGCCTCGGCCCCGGCACCACTCTTCCTCCGAGACAGACAGCAGAACAGGATGGCCTCTCCAATCATTATCTGTTAACACAAGAACACATCTGTCACACGTGTTTGCATGCAGAAGTGGGTGACAAGGGTGTGATTTCCACTGGTGATGAGGGCAAACATGTCCCCTCCCTTTTCAAAGTCCTATTTTTGTCCCTCAACTTTCACACTTTTAGTTTCCATACCAGCTCATCCCAGCATGCACTGGGTGAGAGGCAGACTGCACCCTGGACTTTTGCCAGTCTATTGGTTTTTGTGATTATTTCTGATATTCATATTTCTATATGCAATTTAAAGACCTTGTATGGCTTTTAATTGTGTGAAGCAAGCCTAGATGTTTTATGTTTATATCATGCTTGGACACAGATGTTAATAGTCAGTGATGTATAAAGTACCTGAAAGCCACACTTGAGTGAAAGGATCTCATCAGAAAATGCTTTTGGTTGAAATAAAAGTCACCTGTTTCAAGTTCAAGTTTCTTTATTGTCAATTCTGCAGTATGCACAGGACATACAGAGGATTGAAATATCGTTACTCTCCATCCCTCGGTGCAAAAACCACAGAATACACAACTAAACATAACCAACACAAAAACATACAAATACAGTCACCCAAAGAACATACATCAAACAAACCTGGCAAAAAGACCAGGCATAAAGAGACATACAGTGTCTGTCATTGTGTAGTGCAAGAGTAAGTAAATTCAAGGACTGCCTTCTTTCACCTACGTAACATTGCAAAAATCAGGCACATCCTGTCTCAAGCAGATGCAGAAAAACTAGTCCACGCATTTGTTACGTCTAGGCTGGATTATTGCAACT
>JAVQJL010019151.1:0-17981 GCA_036024295.1 Nannoperca obscura | reverse complement strand
TCACTCCCCCACACTGTGTGTGTGTGTGTGTGTGTGTGTGTGTGTGTGTGTGTATATATATATATATATATATATATATATATATATATATATGTATATAGATGTCTTACTAGCATCTGTAATCCACAACAACTAGTACCACTGATGGCTGCCTTTACACTTGTGACTCTCATTACAGATATCTGAGGGCAGCAGGCATTGTGTTTCTACCTGGATTGATGTTTTAAACTATTACACATGTGAGATCCACTGGTTACATGTTGTGCCACCAGCACCAGGAACCTGTGTGCTTGTGTACACATCAACCATGCCTGATGATGAATTACTCCACACAGCTCCGACTGCAAATCAAAAGGCATTTTGGAGACGGACATATTACAAGCAGTTCACACAGCTTCATGACAAAGTATAGATCAATTAAAACTTTTATCTCCACAAATAACTCCCCCAGGACGGTTTGTACCTGCCAGTCAAAAACACCTGGGAACCTGCAGCCCTTTCACGAAGGCCATCTACTGGACCAATTCCAAAACTGAGAGAGTTTCCTTTTTACTCCTGACTCTCTTCCTGGAGGGATGGTATGAAGGCTTCTTCTGGACAGAGCTCAACTGATGACTAAAATGATAACACAAAGTTGACAATAGCAGTGTTCATTTGAGTGGTTCACTTCACAAATATACCAATTCACTAACAACCTCACAATCAAGAGAAATAAATCTGAGTGCATGAAATATATCTGTATATAAAAGGGGTAGAGCAATCCCAACAAATGTGTTCAATCATCCAGAGAGTAGGATATCTTCAAGTACTGAGTCAAAGCCAACCTTAAAGATACCCCAGAGGCCTCAGCTGTTATGGTTCAAGGGGGTGGACCCACAGAAGCAAAATGCACACAGTTGGGGAATAAATGTAACACAGTTTATTGCTGTTACTGACAGTAGGAAAAGCAGTCACTGAAGCCAAGGTAGAGCTGAGCCAGGTGGTTGCTGGGAGAGAGGAATGTATCTAAGGGAGAGGACACGGGGGAATGGATTTCTTGGAGCACAGGGAGCGAGACCGTGAACACAGCGAAATACAAAAGGTAAGTTTTCAGTTTAGCACAAGAAGCCAAGGTACTGTACCACATGGGTAAACAGACAATCTAGCAAAGACTGGAGGGAAGTTTTAACTGCAAGGGTGATGATTATGGGATGGGACACAGCTGTGCTGCTCACCGGTGAGGAGGTGCTCCTCAGCTCCTCACACCTTCTGGCCCTGTTGGTATGGTGGAGGGGCAGTCCAGTGTACATCAGTTGGACGTTTGTTGGCTGCAGATGAGTGAAGCAGAGGAGTGCGGGTGGTTGTCCAGATCCGATGACATTGGCGGAGATGAACCTGGAATTAGGGAACCGCAAGCTCCTGCTCCTGGGAGGGAAACAAGGGTGGTTGGTAACCCAGGGAAGATTCAAACAGACATACCTGTGTCCGTGCAGGTCAGGGAGCTGTGGGCATACTTGATCCAGGCGAGAAGGGAGCTCCAGGCCTCTACCTACTGGTTAGCCCACTTGGTATGGCTATTGGACTGGGGATGGAAATCTGATCATAGGCTCACAGAGGCCCCCAACTCATGGCAAATGCCTTCCAGACTTGGGACACAAACTGCGGGCCCCGGTCTGACACAATGTCCAAGGGGATGCCATGCAGACGGAACACCTAGTTGAAGACAATGATGGCGATATCCTTGGCAGAGGGGAGTTTAGGCAGTGCGGCCAGATTGATAGCCTTGGAGAACAGATCAATAATGGTGACTAAGACAGTGTTACCTTGGAAGGCAGGCAGACCCGTAACAAAGTCCAGAGCTATGTGGGACCAGGGACCACAGGTCCTGCGGGAGGTCGGTGGGTGGCCTTGCTCTGGGCGCACAACGCACATGCTGCCACGTAGGAATGTGTGTCAGCCATGGAGGGCCACCAGAAGTGATGCTTCAGTAGCACCAAGGTGCGTCCCATGCCCGGATGGCAGGCGAACTGAAACGAGTGAACCCAACACAGCACCTAAGAGCGAACAGAAGAAGGCACAAACAGACGGTTAGGGGGTCTGGTACCTGGATCAGGTTGCTGCTGCTGGGCCCTCCGAACCACAGACTTGATCTCCCATGAGATTGCTGCCACCACACCGGAGTCTGAGGCGTCCACCTCAACGATAAATGGTTTGGAAATATCCGGCTGTACCAGTATTGGAGTGGAGGTAAAAAGAGTCTTAAGGCCAGCGAACACCTGACTGGCCTCCCTGGTCCAGGAGAAAGGTACCTTGAGGAAGGTTAGTCTCGTGAGAGGTGACACCACTCGGCTGAAGTTCTTGATGAACCACCGGTAAAAGTTAGCGAACCCAAAGAACCTCTGGAGATGCTTGCGCGTCGTTGGTGGAGGCCATTCGGTGACAGCTTTTATCTTTTCTGGACCGGCCTGTATCTGCCCCTGCCCAATGATGTATCCCAGGAAGGTAACGGATGATGCATAAAATTTGCATTTCTCCGCCTTGACGTAGAGCTGGTTCTCCAACAGCTGCTGCAAAACCATGGAACGTGATGGGTGTGTTCAGCTAGGGATCTGAAAAAATCAAGATGTCATCCAGATAGATGAAAACAAAACAGTTAAGAAAGTCCCTCAAAAGGTCATTAATCACGGACTGGAAAACTGCGGGGGCATTTGTTAAACCAAAAGGCATAACCAAATACTCAAAATATCCAAGAGGTATATTGAAGGTGGTCTTCCACTCGTCACCTTCTCTGATGCGCACCAGGTGATACGCATTCTGGAGGTCCAATTTCAAAAAGATGGCTGCCTTCTGCAGTGGTTCAAAAGCAGAGTTGATGAGTGGCAGAGGATGTTTGTTCTTAACCGTAATGCTGTTTAGTCCCCAGCAGTCTATACATCGACGTAAAGACTTATCTTTTTTGGATACAAAGAAGAAACCTGCACCCAACGGTGAAGAGGATGGATGGATTATCCCAGCAGCCAGGGAGTCTGATGTAATTCTCCATGGCCTCCCTTTCAGGCCAACAGAGGTAACACAACCGACTAGTAGGAAGAGGGGCTCCGGGAAACAGATCAATGGAGCAGTTGAAGGGTCTATGGGGAGACAGAGAAAAGGCTCTCTCTTTGCTGAACACCGTAGCCAGGTCATGATAGGTCTAAGAAACTGTGGACATGTCTGGGGATTTGATCTTGGAACTGCCAACAGCGCCCTTTGCCGGAGGCAGAGCGGAGTGGATACAGTGGGCATTACAATAGGCACTCAAGCACACAATCCTACCATCAGCCCAGTCTACCTGGGGGTTATGGACATCCCAAAACCAAGGGAGACTCGGGAGAGGTTATCACTTTAAACTGAATGCGTTTACTATGATTCCCAAAAATCATCATGGAGAGAGGGAGAGCGCACTTGCAGATCTCTGCAATTTGACTGCCATCCAAAGCGTTAGCAATGCGTGGTGGATTTAACCCCAACTGAACAGCTCATTCTTTATCCATAAAGTTATCTTCTGCCCCAGAATCAATCAGGATAGACATGGGAACAACAGACTCATGGGGACAGAATTTAGTGTGAACCAGGAGCCTAGAACCAGTCAGGGCTAAACTACAGGGCTGGCTCACCAGTATGCCCACAGCTACTGACAAGCCTGATCTTTTGGCCTTACGGGACATACAGAAATGAAGTGGCCCCTCTGACCACAGTACAAGCACTCCCCCGACCCCAGGCGTCTTGTTCGCTCCGTCGGAGCAAGGTGGGCTCATCCCAACTGCATGGGCTCTTCCTCCAGAGGTGAACTCCTGTGTATGTTTCGTTCTTACCACCAGAGATGCATGGAGGGGGGCAGCTGTTGAGGTTCGCAAAGACCTCTCTCTCTCTCTGCCACTCCCAATGGTGATTAAGCCTGGGATTGGTCACCAAAGGGATTGTCCATGCCGGGTCACGGTGTAGATGGTGAGGACTGGCTTCTACTGTACAAACTTTACATAAAGTGGTTGATTGAGCATATTTATTTACACTCATACTGATGGAATTGAAATATAGAACAATTTCTGAGATTTGGCCACAAACATGTGGCCAAATCTAATATTTGATGACACAGAACTACTAACTTCAGAAAAAAATAGTCCAACAAAAGTAAAAATGCATGAATGGCAGATATCAAGGCACTATGACTCTGAACCTTTTACTCATAGCAGGTGAATGTGGACCGACCTGCTGTGGCACTATGTGCGTGTGGGTGAGTGTTAATAAGATTGACCCAATGTGACATGGCCAGTAGTGGGTCAGGTAAGTACCTTTACCTGCCTGGTAACGACCAGTGGCCTTAAAGTTACAATATGTGACGTTTCCAATTAAACAAATGTCTGTATTTCTTATGTTTTATTTTAATATTTCTAGTTAAGTCTAGTATGTCATTATTTTGGTGAAAAAAACCATCAGCAGTTTGGGAAGTGCAGCTGGTCTACATCATTAAATTAGATCAGTTAAATAAATAGTAAGTGCTGGACAGAATTACATGTAAAAAAACAAGGAAATAGAGGTCACTTGCACCTGAAACATCACATGGTGGTGTATACTAATACATGTTCATGGGAGCATTATCATGTGTTCATACTCTGCTTTGTTTACCACTCAAAGATGCACTAATCAATATTTTCACAACTGTGTAGAGTGAAAGTGCTCGCCCGTGGTGACGAACCCACAGAGAATTATCACCTGACCCTGCAGGTAAATGTGCATGAGGAAAAAGAGTCTACAGTCCAGAGACGGCTGTGGCTTAAGTGATTAACACTCTGACCTCTGACTGTCTGTCACCCTAATGGCCAACACGACTGCTCCCTTGGGTGCAGAAGAAGTGCAGCCATCTTACATCGATCCTACTGTTACTGCTCTGGTTCTTTTCCATACTTCATGTCATTTCCAACCAATCAATGTCTCAATGTGGACTGAAAGTCAAAGGGTCAGGCTTCTTTTGATCTTTAAGCTAAGATGCATGTGTGTGATAAGAAGTCAATGTAGTGTTGTACCACAGTACTAACTACTATATGTACTAACTAACTATACATTCAATTGTTTTCTTCATTATGTTCTTATAATGTTGAGAAAGAACCTGTCAAGAGAATGGTAGATATTCTTGTTAACTTTATTCTTTAAAACTTTATTCTTTTCAAGAATATATATATAATAAAGAATTTACAAGAAAGACACGAACATCTCCTTTCAGAGATTGTGTCTTTGTGGAGTCCAGCTTGTGCTGTAAGAGGAAGTGTACCTAAACACAACCACTTATGTGGAATATAAAGAGTCTCTTTGATTGGACAGTGGATGTGGGATGAAATGAATTTAAATAAATTAAATACTAAAATATAAAAAAATCAGTTAATTCTGAATGTGTTAATGCTACAGTGTTTACAAGTTTACAAGATTAATATAAATGTTTTTGTTTACCTGTTTGGGTCTCCATTCCAGAGTCCCTACCTAATTGACCAGTTTAAACTGGGAAGGCGGGCACTGTATATGAGCAGAATTGGGTGGGGGCGGGGCTTATACAAAATGGAGGGCATTTTCAAGTTGAGTACCAGCACAGTGTTGAGGTGCTGAGGCCTCACGCTTCATGCTACCTCTTCGTTGCCAGCTTACAACAATCAGGGGAATAAACAGCCTGTGTTGTGTTGGTGGCTGAACATTGAGCCAACAAAGGGTGGAGGACATCGAAGGAGGTGGTGTTGCAAAACTGAACAATGGCAGACCGTGAAAAAGGTAGGCTCTGAAACTTTTCTCCTGTTTTTCTTTCCTCATAGTTTTGTTGTTTCTTAGTTTTTCAGGTGGTGTTTTATTGTGTGTGTGTGTGTGTAAAGTTTGATTCACTCTACCTGATCTTTTAGCTCTGTAACCTGTGCATCACTAGTTGCCTCCACCCAGCGGCTACAGAACAATTAGCCTTTAGCTTTATCTGGTACATTATATGTATTTAGCTTTGTCTCTGCATAAAATACACAATAAATCAACAACTTAATGATGCTTGTCTTCTTACAAATGGTGGCATTTAACATTAGTGACTCATTAGTGTCAAAACATTTATATGTTTTACAGTGTGTGGTAATTCTTTCAGTTAACTGTAAGCAAGAGTGTTAAGACGGCTCATGTCTCCAACTGTGAATGGAAATCTTTTCCACGTGATATCTCACTGCAGCACCAAACCTGTTTTCAGTGTTAGTGGATGAGAACCATTATGCATTATTGAGCATGTTGACTTGTGTACTGAAGCTGAATGTGGGCAGTGAAAACATGGCTGGGCGTTGGTCAGAAGGCCGGTGGAGACGAGGAATGGCTCGAAGAGACAACAAGAAGCAGCTAAACCCCATTAACCCTCAGCTATGTATATTACTCTCAGCCTGTGCCATTCGGTAGATGAGTCACGGGCGAGCAGAGATTATTTCGAGATATTCTGTGCTCCTGAAAGGGAAATAGAAACATTCTTCGGGTGCATCCATGTCCTTGATGTGGCCACAATAGTTGTGAAACTGCACCGCTGACCTCTGATGACTATCACCGAAGAAAGTCAGGCTGAAGTGACCTTATGAAGAGCGATCGTCTGAAGTCTTCTCTGAGAAAATGAAGCTCTCCGGGACGTGAGCGCAGAGAATTTAAAATTGCACTGGTGTGTTCAGTGTCATAGTATCACAGGTCTTCATAGTCTTCATTTTCTCATTCCTCTAACAGCTGCAGTTGAACTTTAGCATATTGTTGTGATCTGAATAAAAACCTCCACTCTTTCATATGACGGCCTCTGTATTCATATCTTATTTCAGTTTTACTTGCCTGTACTCCTTAATTGGAGGACAAATAACTTAATTCTTTACAAAACTTTTTTCTTCCGCTCGCTTGCATTTCATATGTAGAAATGTTTCCCTTTTTTATATTGAATTACTATTTGTTTTGAATAGTTTTGATGAATGTGAGGTAAGCATAGCTACCTTTTTGCTGTTTTTTTGGAGCTTAAACACATTGCACATCGCGTGCACCCAATCTCTTGTGTTAACCACATACCTTATTTCAATCATCTAACCAAAAACCCATTCAAGGAACCCACTGACTTCCGGATGAGGGAACAGGAAGTGCTAACATGCTAACACATTTCCGGGCATTTTTCTGTATCCTCACCAGAAGTCAAGACTTCCTCTAACTCAGCTGCTGGCTGTTTGTCTACATTCAGGACTGACCTGGAGTCGTAAGGTGTGGCTGCACTGTGAGGATGGGGCCTTTGAAGTGCTGTGTGAACTCACTGGGGCCAAGCTAGCTGTTGATGGTCAGTAACTAACTTCACAGCGTAGGCTGGTTATGATGCTTATCTGAACACACTGCACCACGGTCTTCAGATATTAAACTGAGGGCAAAAAAGACACAAAAGAAGGTCTACTGGATCTTCTGTCCACAGTGCAGCTGACTAAAGGTCTGTCTCTACACTGCATCACTCATCATTTCTCACATTTCTATATTTCACTATCGGTTGTCATGTGTTTAGCTTTCTGTCCCTAAACCTGAGTTTTTTCTTGAGAATTCCTCCCTTACCTTGAGAGGATCTTGAGAGAGAACAGTCTGGATGACTGACTGACTGAATGAATGAATAAAAATAGAAACTGCATCAAGGGCATCAAGTGTCAAACGTGTCCTCATGGTTAGAGCAATCACAGGTGACCACTCTCCGGACTACTGGTGACACTAAGCCACTGGGCTACTTAATGGATTGACATCTCCAGCCGTGTCAGCAGGGTCAAAGTGCAATCCAAAACACTGACTGGACAATCTGGATTAATCATTTTTTCTTTTCGAATACTCGGTCTTATTTTCTCTTAAATTCTTTCAGTGCCATATTTTGATTCAGCAGGTTTTACTTCTGTCTCTCTTCTGTGTGTGTGTGTGTGTGTGTGTGTAATTCGATGGCAACTTAAACGGATTGACCTTTCCAGCCATGTCACGCTGGTCAGCATACAAATCCAAGTTTGTCCAGCGAGCCTTCAGTGGCCAAACACTTGTTCCCTACATCACGTTGCTACTTTGAAGTAATTCACTCTGTCACGTGTGAAAATCATGATTTAACATGTCGAATAGTACATTTGAGATTCAAACGTCTAACGTCACATATGCATTGATGTAAACAACTGCATGTACTGTGTGTTAAGTGACATTATAGTGTGTTGACTAGCATTTATGTTGGTTTGTGTAGTTGGTTTCTTTGTGTGTGTATGTGTGTGTTCATGTATGGCATATCTTTTTTGTTGTTCTGTGTGTGTGTTTGTTTGTGCGTATCTTTACAAAAGCCAATATCAAAGTGGCGGAGATGAGAAATAAATAGCATTTTTATCTGATTCCTCCCCAATATCCGTTTAAGAGACGAGGAGCAATATCGCTGCGACGGTTGTTTCTCTGCGATTCACCCTGAAAAAAAAAGAAAACAAAAGCAGATGAAGAGCGGAGAGGGGGGGAAAAAAAGCACTGAGTAATCATTTTCCGCCCTCCAACTGTTATTCAGTCGCTCTTTGTGTGTGTGTGTGTGTGTGTGTGTGTGTGTGTGTGTGTGTGTGTCGGTAAGCAGGTACATGAAATTGTGTGTGTGTGAGAGACACGGAGCAAAGCAGAAATTCAATTGAGTGTATTGTTCAGGGAGCTTTTATGAGGATGATACATGAAATATATACCTGATGCTTTCTGCCCAGTAATGGAGAAAAGCTTACAAAGAAAAATGGAACCACTTTGCAATTTTAATATCATTTATTAGACTGAGTGGAGTGGTTATTCTTTAAACCTGGGTTATATTTGCAGATACCTGCCAGTGTATGCTGGAGGAGGTTATCAGAAGTTGACCATATGGATCTGAGGTTGCAGCCTCTGAGGATTCGTTCATAAACCTAATTCAGATGTAAAAAGACTAATGACTTACAGACGGCTACAGAGGACACCAGGACGCCATAAATCTGCCGGACCAGCAGACAGCAGCATCATTTACTAGCCATCCACTCTCATTTAGAGAGAGCAAATTAAATTCAACAGTTGTTTCTACGAGAACAAAATTGTTGTAAAACCAGATTATGGTGCTTTTATTTAGTACTGATAACAAACATGCCCGACTGTGTTTGTCTTGTGTGTCTCAGAAAAAAAGTCAATCCCTGACACCAAACACAAATGAACAAGTGAAAACATTTTTACACCATCTTGCATTTAAAAAGCTGCTATTCAATTTCCAAGATTTAGGTGTGAGAGCTTCTATGACTTACAGCTCATGTAGTTAATCTTGGCAATATAACATGCTGAAGTCCACCTTAAATACAGTTCAGTTCAACAACAATCTGCATAAGAATCGCTACAGAATCTGTAGGGAAGGGAGGTATCAGAAGAGTTCTGGTTGCCGTTTGCAGTCCGAGGAGTATTGACCAATCACGTTTGAGCGGGCTTTGGTTGAATGCAAGTAAAAAGTCTGTGTGGAGAGCAAAAGAGGCAGAATGCAATGGCTGAAATACAATCTCACAACCGATCTAATGACAATTTAGCTTGTTTCCATGAGAACCCTCGATGAGATTTTTTTTAGCTTTTTAAAACATTCAAATCGTCATCAGACGATGGCTGACAGGTTCTGAGATTGCTAATCAGACTGTAAACAATGACCGGCGCTTGGAAGAGGAAGTCTTGGCCTGGATATCTGTTATCCAGGGTCTCAGTCCAACCTCCAAAACGGTCTAATCAATGAGTTACCTGTCAGTTCATGTGTCTTCATGCTCTTGGTTCATTTGTAAAAAGCCAGAGTGAATATCAACCAGACCAGAAATAAAATGGACGTGATGAGCCAAACTACAGGTGTGAAAGCACCATCAGAACAAAATAATGTTCTACGGGTTCTTTGCCAGAGCTATAGGGACTTTTACTTGAGAGTTTGTTACACGTGACCATGCCTACATACTGTAAAGCACTATTTTCATTCCTAGCAGAAATGAGATATTCATTAAAGTGAGTTAACCCACTCATTAGCAGTGGTTAAACTTCATAAATTATGTAGCAAAATAATACAGCAAGCCCCAAGTTATACAGTATTTATGCAGAAACCTCAACCTTCAGCGGATGGAAAGACTTCTTCAAAGACAATCCAGCTCTTAAACTCTCTTCAGTGTGAACAAGGAAGAAAAGGTTTTCATTTTAACTGTTGTAAGTCAAATCTTTGATTGGACATCTTAATTGGATGCTCAGATGTAGACGTGAACTCAGCCCGGAGTCTTTATATTTGGTAACGCTGGTTTTCACACAGAGTCAGTTTGTTTGATTTTGGAGCAGAATTTGACTGCCACCTCTCCCTCAAACCACGATGGTCTACCTTTAGACTGGTTTACTGTTGCAAAGTGCATATCTCAACAAACTGTGGTGTGAATGGGACTGACTGCAGTGCAGCTACCAGTACAGGCTGCAAACAAGTTAAGAACAAGTGTCTCTCATCCACTACTACTTTAAGAAAACAACTGCGCATCAAGGCTATTATCTGCTAATACCTCAGTGAGGCCTTTTGTATCTCCTGTTTCTTGTATACAATATAAGAACATCAGCAATAATTTTGCAAGATTTTATATTGGGAAACCTGCTTCCAGCTTCAGTTGTTCTACTTTAGTCTAAAAAATACCATGAAACGTTTCTCAGCCCAGCGAACAACCCTCGGACAGTAACTAAAATAAGGTTGCTTTTTGCGAGATTATGTTGTAAATGTATTTCTTTTTAATTTCTTTCACTCTTTGCTATTAGCCCCCCATACAGTGGGTACTGTGTTATCAGTCACACTGTGAGTGGTCCTATTAGGAGAGCTGGTCTAAAGGTAGGTTGTGTTAAAGGGGAGTTAGTCATCTTATTAAGGTCCACTGTTAAAGGGGTTGGGGTTCGTTAAGCAACTCTAATTGAAAGAGCCTAAATCAGCTCCTGTTGAGATCTGTCCCCTGGCAACAGGAAATCAAGGGGAAAGGGTTGTTATTTGTGTGTGTGCATGTGTGTTCTGCCTCTATATAGAGAGCTGTGACTATTATTTATGATTTTATCAATGTTTAGTCTCAGTCGTTTGACTTGGATCTGTTACCTTAACACGTTGCTCAGGATAAAGGTTTGCCTGCTTGTGTTGACAGTAAATACAATGTATATTTACTTTATCTTCATCTCTAAGTACATACGACTGTTAAATGCTATATACAGGAGTTAAGGATTGGTTAAACATCATTGTAGCCACAGTGATAAAAACTACAATCTATCTGAATCCACACCTCACGCTAGTTAATTGGCTTTTTAATCAAACTAGTGGCCATTAACAGTGAAGCCTTATATGTGTTGCACCATAAAACATAAAACACCATAAAACATTAATATACATTTTGGGAAGAAGCACGCTACCTTTGTCTGCCTGTTTGGGGGCCGTGATTTGTAAAATGCATTTTTTTTTATATACACAGTGTGTATATATAATATGGAGCACTAGGCGTGCCACAAAAAAGAAAAAAAGATCCTGTGGCGGTCAGACAGTACAACCGCCACGGACCCTGTAGACCACTGCACAAACTGCTACTACCACACTGGCGTGCAATACTTCGTGCAATACAGACAGAAATGTGCAATATATAGAGATATATACACTTCCATAGTATAAAATTGTTAGTACTGGCTGCTACTTCCCTTGCACTAAACTTATTTCAGTACTTATTATTTTGAGAAGTGGGACTGCATGTTATGTCCATGAATTGATTACTCAGCCTGGGCATGAAGGCCCGCCCAAAGCCATTTGATTGACAGCTTGGCCCTACAAGGGAAAAACTAAAACAAAAAGGAAACGTAAAAGCAAAAGGGAAAATAAAAAGCAAAAACAAAAGGGAAAATAAAAAGCAAAAAGAGAAAAATTAAAAGCAAAATGAAAAATAACAAATACAAATAAAAGGAAAAAGAATAATGATAATAGCACAAGTAATGGAAAAAATAAGTAAAAATAAAGGGATAATTTTTATTTATTCTTTTATTGATTTCTCTTTATATTTCCACATTTATTGTTTCATTCTTTTACAGATTTGTTCTTTTTTGTGGCACTCCTATCGCTCCATAATATAAAGGCATATAAGTGCTTTCACCCAACACAAGGGGGCGCTTAGCTACCAACGGGGACCGGCCGTTTTGTTTTCTAAATAAAACAACATAAAAGGTTGTTTTATTTAGAAAAAACAACCTTTTGGAGCCCCTCCAAAAAAAGCTTCAGGGGCTCTGTGCAACCACATAGCCTGCATACAGCAAGAAACAGCTCTGGGTCGAAATAAAGATGTTTCAGTTTTGATTATTGAAAGATGGAAAAAAAAAACATGCGTTACAGCCGCTAATGGAAAGGCTAGGGTGGAGGGGGGGGTGGGACATTATCTGTCTGCAGTGTCAACATAAACATGAGAAAAAATAAACAAAAACTAAATATAACTGTTGAACATCGCTGGTTTTTATTGTGGTGTAGAGAGGACACTTGTGAACGGTCTTATTAACTTGTTTCCTCTGGCACTGACTTAGACTGCATGACTCATCACCTTGAGGTGTGTGTGTCTGTGTGTGTGTGTGTGTGTCCACTTTTAGTCTCAGAGAAATGTGAGAAGCAAGTGTGTGTGTGTGTGTATAGAGTGTGTCCGTATCAGGACAGGACGTTTGTGTCATTAAATACGTCCCTAAATCAGGGAACAGACTTTAAGCTGTGTGTGTGTGTGTGTGTGTGTGTGTGTGTGTGTGTCTAAACAGAATATCATAAAGTATGTCCTTTAGTAAAGTAGACTGCGTGTGTGTGTGTTGCCAAATTAATGTTAGCTTTTTTTTTTTTGAAGTGACCATTTTTATATTTGTGTACAATGTGAATGAATTTACATGTATATTTGCGTGATTATTTGTGTGTGTTGGTGTGTTTGTTGACCGATAGCAGTGACTTCAACTTCATTAAATCTGACACCTTTTAATTAAATCCTCCCCCCAAGACATGGTGTGTGTGTGTGTGTGTGTGTGTGAGAGTGTGTGTGTGTGTGTGCTCACAGATGTGTTTACAGCTGTGGGATTTAGTATGTGTGCATGAATGCTTCCACTTTCTTGCATATTAATCATGTAAATGTGAGTGTGTGTATGCTCTCCTGCTGGTAGTCGATGAGTCTGTCCACTCACACCTCGTGTGTGTGTGTGTGTGTGTGTGTGTGTGTGTGGTAGCTTAATTACTGTTGGATGTACATTGATGGGAATCATTTTATGCCTGCAAAGCACAGCTCTGCGAGGTGGTAGAGGAAACAAAGATGGGCAGAGACGGAGTTAAACTGTTGCAGTATATCATTAAATGCTTGGCCACAGAACATCTATAACACTTTTACACATTTTCTTGTTTGAAATAGGATATGATAAATAAATACATACAAACATCATAATTGTGTATTATTTAGTGTTTCCCCTCCGCAGCCATTGGGTTATCTGTGAATATACTGCGTACTGGGTAGGTGGGTAATGACAATGTGTGTGTATTTGTGTTGTTAATTTGCTGCAATGGAAGGTGTTTGATTTCCAAATGTAGAGATCTGGAGCAGAGATGTTGGCATGTCGTGTATGTTGACTATTTACCATTACAAGTAAGTGAGAACATGTGCATTTATGTATATCAGGTGAACCAACCCTTCAAATTCAATTTAAATCAATATTCATGGGAGCACAAAGAGAGAATGCTTTTACTGTGCTGTCATCATAAAGTCTTTCAACCTAAATGCAGGAGTTGTGTATGACCGGCTTACAGGACCTTACAGTGAACATGTGTTAATGTTGTGAGATGGTTGCAGTTGGTTTGGGTTTAGGTACAAAAACTACTTTGTTAGGTTGAGGAAAAGATCACAGTTTGGGGTAAAATAAGTACATTAGTTTAGTGTAAGTTACAATAAGTCAAGCTTGACTTCTGCTGTCACACAGGATGCGAACACTGGTCTCCTGGATGAAAGTGTGTTGTCTTGCACAGACGAGCTGTACAGCCGTATCTCTGTAGTCACGTGCTGTTGGTGGGTTTGTTGCTTTGTGTTGTCTCTGTTTAACTTCATGGGCACGACGGTTTAAGATGCTGAACTGAATCTGAATGAGCACGGAGTAAATGAGAGACAGACTTGAAAAAGAGGCCCAACATTAAGAGAGAGAGAGATCATTACAGACACCGACACAGAGAAACATCAGAGCGGAGGGGATGGATGGAGACAGAGAGAGATGACGGAGAGCAGTGGGTGTAGAGCCTCTTAGCCATCACCATGAAAGCTGCTTTTCCACTTGTTTGGGGGAGCCAGGCTTTGCTCTCTAAATAGCTAAACATCATCTGTGACATCAAGATACCGAGGGCTAACACGCACTTAAATATCTAAAATTAGGAAGCAGAATGGGCGTCTGTTTTTACTCTGTAGCCTACAGATGCAGCCGAAGTAGAAGAAGTTCTTATATTGATCGTGAACTCCTGCTGAACTTTATCTCCATCGTCCAAGAGGAACTGTCAAGGATCAAAGTATTACCTGATCACTGAAAGACATTTTCTTTACAGTAAACCTCTTTGTTATATTGTGTGTAGTGGTACATTCAATACCTACCATTAACCCTTGTGCTACTCTGTGGAGAAGACACTGGGTCAATATGACCCGGCAAGGTAGCACAAGGGTTAAATGAAAGAGTTTGACCATTAATGATGATTGGGATGTAGATCAAACGGGACTTCGCCTATCGATACTGCAACAAGCTTGTGTTGCATCTTACCCTCCCCAGTGAACAAGACTCTGACATACTTGAAGTCCTTCATTTGGGACAGCAACTCTCTCCAAGTCTGAAGGGAACAAACCACAGTTTTTCGGCAGGGTACATGCTCCAGCAAACTGTCCTTCTACAAAAAGGGATGTGTGATTTTATTGCTTAGAGTGATTAAACCACACGTTGATGTCTTTTTCTGGGTGATGGGGTGTTTGAAAGTCCCAGACTTGTTGCTGCACCAGTGCATTCCCTGTAACCACTAAGATAGTGCTTTACCTGACTTGTTATCAGGGTTGATGCTAATAAATACATTTTCTAACTCCACATGGACAGCTAATGGGGCCTATCGAATTACAAATTAAACACATCACAAGCAAAGAATTGATATGCAATCGAATCAAAAGTTTACTTTCGCCCACGTTTCTGTGCATGTGACGTCAACTTTAGGCGCGCTGGGCAAGTCCTGTACCAATATTTCTGCCATTGTTCCAACTTGAGTTGACGATCCTGTGAATTATTCCGACACCACGTGTATGCAGGGGACAGCATGATGAAAAGGATGGATTATATTGATTTATTCAAGTGAAACCCAGAACATGACATTTCCAGGTTTGTCAAATGGTAGAGTTTAACCAAGTAGCTTCAAAGCCCCTGCGTGTAGGATTTGGAAATGAGATTATACCATGAACAATTTAAACGATGATATACATACTAATCTGACACACGAGGATTTGAAGTCTCTAAAACATTATTATTTCTTGAAGTAAACCCTGTTGGTTCCTGTCACAAGAGCTGTAAAAGTGTAAAGTTGTGCATTAAATACATTCTGAAGTTTTGAGGAGTAACATAAGTGAGTCACTGCGGAGGCCGACAGTCCTTTCAGCAACAGTCTCATCTGTTTGTGACAATCAAACTAATGTCTCTGCATTAATGTGCTCTTGATTTATTGTTGTGCACCATCAACGCACGAAGGGGGACTTGTCTCATGGCTGCCATAATACAGTATGTCTCCTGGATCCCATCCAATATATTCAACCACATGCAGAGAGGAAGAGAAGAATAGTTTTACTCTGAAGGCTTTGGAGAACCATGTGGAGGTCAGGGAAAGACAGGAATATAGTTTTATTCAAGTATATTTTCATTTGAACTGTTCAAGTGTACGTGGGTTATACACATTCGTGTGGTATTGGTCGAAGTCTTTGATGATGTTAGTTTTAGGTCAACAAGTGCTGTCTTTAATACATCTGTTCAGTTGTATCAGAGTTTTTACATATTTAATAGTTCAAGTCAAATCTATTGGTGGTTTTTAGTAGAAAAAATAAGTAAAGTTTATAATCATGATCAATCAGTTTCTCAACTTATAAAAAAAAACAAAACACGAAATTTCAAAACGTTTCAAACTTCATAAAATCCAGATGTTTATGTGCCTGTTTTTATAGACGTGTTTGTGTAAGTGTGTGTGTGGGCGGCATTTGGAGTGTTTTTGGCCTTTTTTGGGTAAATACACACGCAACTGTGTGCTCATGTATTAGTATCATAGATCAGAGTATACATATGGTTCAGACTGTGTGTGTGTGTGTGTGTGTGTGTGTGTGTGTGTGTGTGTGTGTCACTCTGGGGAACTAGAATAAATCCAACATGAGAGTATTTCTGATCTATATCAAAGGGGGTGTGAACGATTCACATTTGCCCTTGAGCGCACACACACACACAAACACACATCGATCGCTGTGTGAACTTGCTCATATCTCATGTTAATGTCTTTTTCTTTTATCTCCCAAGACATCAGATGTAAGGAGATGAGTATCACTTAAACACACACACACACACAGCTCAGAAAACACATCTTGCAGTGTGCTGCCTGGCCCCATTAAGGCTGTGTGTGTGTGTGTGTGTGTGTGTGTGTGAGTGTGGGGGTTTTTCTTTGGGAGTTCCTCTAAGATGTGAGCTTGTGTGTCCACTTACATCAATGTCACCACGTAACTTTCCCTAATCTGTGTATCTGAGTGTGCAAGAATACCTTCAACTCCTGCTGTCTGAGAGACTGCCTTTGTGTGTGTGTGTGTGTGTGTGTGTGTGTGTGTGTGTGTGTGTGTGTGTGTGTCCATGTCCTTTAATGTTCCAGTGGCCCACATGAGCGATGCCGGCTGTGTGGCTACAGCCAGCTCACTATAAATCACAGCGACAAACGCCGGATTCGTGTGTTGGGAAACTGGCTTGTCCCTGCTGAAATGTCGGTGCTCTCACCCCCAACTACATATCTCTGTCTGCAGCACAACCTACCCACGCCCTTGGAGGAAGACACACACAGACGCACACATGCACAGACATCAGGGAAGAGAGGACATCACAGTTCACAATGCTTCCTTTCACATAGAGATTCAGCAGGCACTCTCCTGGGCGGCAGAGATGTTCATAAATCTGAATGTTTGCACTGCACAAACATGTTAAATAGTATGTACTTTCAGTATTTGTTCAGTACAACTTCTGTTTGGAAACTTATGGGGAAAATTGATAAATTACTTTATTTTGCATTAAAGCCCAAACTGTGGGGTTTTTGCACGTTTTTGCTTCACGTAAGTACTTTCCAAAGCTTCCCGTCATGGTAAATGGACTTTACTTACATAGAGCTTTTTAACCTCAGCCGTTCAAAGCCCTTCACAGATTGGTCTCATTCACGCATTCACACACCAATGGTGACGCAGATCTCATGCAAGGTGCTGCCCAGTGACGAAAACAACTTATTTTGATACACTTTGTTGGAATTGTCATTGGACATAACTGACTGGGGTTTCTGTGCTCACGGTCAGTGTGAGGTGGCCCGTTACCTGGTCTGTACAGAGTGAGCGTTAAAGTCTGGTTCTGACCGTGCAGAAGGTCAACACAACGTGCAAGATCACAGCCTAATGCACACGTACTTCACACGGCTTGTTGTGGCTAAATCCAAATGAAAAAAGGTGCTGTAGGTATGTATGAGTCTTTACCAACACTTACACGCTGTAAAAAGATTAAATTAAAGTTAACCACAGCTTCTCCACCACCTGCTGCTGTTTGTCAGCTGATAGAGACTCAATGTCACACCTCACGCCTCATGTGCTACCTGCACTCCATTTAACCGTCCAAAGGTACGCTCATCAGGACCCAGGGGGGGGGGGGGGGGGGGGGGGGGGGGG
Organism: Nannoperca obscura; assembly: GCA_036024295.1. Classification (NCBI taxonomy): domain Eukaryota; kingdom Metazoa; phylum Chordata; class Actinopteri; order Centrarchiformes; family Percichthyidae; genus Nannoperca; species Nannoperca obscura. The sequence goes on along the minus strand of JAVQJL010019151.1, from coordinate 6 downwards.
GGGGGG